>LKBB01000033.1:0-48539 GCA_001513885.1 Thielaviopsis musarum
TTTTGCAGGAGCCAAAGAAGCTAGCCTCTGCCTACTACCAGCTCAAGATGGGAAAGGGTTACTATCTGCCATATCTAGAAACCATTGGAAAAAGGGACAATTCTCTGTACAGGGCATGCCAAAGAGGAAAAGAAAGCTTGGAACACATACTGCTAACATGTCCTAGGTTCAGGAAAAGATGACTGGAAATGATAGAGACTACTGGGGCAGCTCCAGAGGTCCCTCATCTCTTCCAAACAAAAACAGGTAGAGTGGCGGATTGAGGAAGGGCCAAAGGGGATGGATGAGGAGGTGGAAGAAGAGGAAGAAGGCCAAGTACAAGAAGCAAACTGGGAGACTAAAGAGGTGCAAGATGCTGTTGAAGAAGAGGATGCAACTTGGGTGAGAATGTTGCAAGACTGGGTGTCTCTGTCTCCAAGAAGTGGGGAAGAAGAAGAGGAAAGGGGAAGGGATGAAGAAGAAGTGTTGAAGAAAAATGTGGTGAGGGAAGACATAGTGAGGGAAGACATAGTGAGAGAAAAGGAAGTGAGGAAAGAAGAGGCAAGGATGGTGATGGAAGACTTGGAGATGGAATGGATGTGGGAGGAATAAAAGGGAAGAGGGCAGCTGAGCCAGGAGGAGATGGAGTTTTCTCGTTGTTGCTTTATTTTCTTTTAATGTACCCATGACGACCTCTTGTGAGGGAAGCATGGACTAGTTCTGTCTTGGGGGTTGTTTTTATAAATTGTTCGAAAAGCGGGATAGTCTACTATACACTATAGTATAGTCTCTCCATAACTTCTGGGTTCCATGAGAGTAATGAATAAAAAAAAAAAAAAAAAAGACCCTAACAGAAGCTAATGATAGCTTTAATCTTATTGCATCTTTCAATAGTATTGTAAATATTATTGTGAATGTTAGTATTGTTCATTGTAGCTAGTAAAAGAGGTCTTTAACTTAGAGATAAAAGAATGGATATATATGTATATATATTTTTTATTTTTTTTTAGGCTTGCTAAATGTAGTAGTAAAAAAGGCAAGATTCAATTAAGGACTAAAACAAGAGAAAAGACAAGAACATATGACTGTATCCAACCTAAAATACCCAGACCTAAGACTGTCAATCCTAATGACTTATTCGCTTATAACTGATTGCAGTGTTATAGTAGTCGTTGTAGTAGGTACCCAAAACTAGCTCCTCCCTATCATTTGTACAACAGTAGGTCGAGCGACAGTAGACCAAAACAATGGTCGCAGACCCTAACATTAATTGACTAATTATATTTATAAATTCTATATTTCTAGTAATATATATATACTAAGGCCTCGCTTTAGTATTTATGCTTATTTTATTCGTGTCGCTACATTGTTTTTCACCTCTTTAATAATGCTTTTGTTTCCGCTATAATATGTTAAAAAGTTACATTTTTGCGTCTCTCTCTATTCTTGGTAACAGTGTAACCTGTACAAGAGTGTCTCGTGCTGAGACTTCCCAGATATGTACATGGAGTAATGGCGATATCGCATCAGTCTTTACGCCATACTGCCCTATCGACGCTGACGCTAGCAGCCCATTCTTAGTTACGCCTCCTACTACTAGTAATAGTAACCACTATACGAAGGCATCTTCAGCAACCGCAGCTCACAGTCATAGCTCAGAGTCATATGATCAGGTTAATAGAGATGGTACTCTACCGTTTATGCCCTTTGAAGAGTGGAAGGAGCATATGATGCAAAAGCGGGATGACGCGAATTCCGAGATATCTGACGATAACCCAACTCTATCTCGATTTGCAAACTCTTTGTTAGACGTGCAAACCGATTCTGAACCCTGGCAAACGCCGCCTACTACTTCACCTTCGCCATCAAGTACACTTGTCGAACCGACACCCTCGCAGCAAACATCCAACGCTGGGGTGGTAGCAACCGACGAAGTCAAATTACACCACCACCCGTCTAAAGATGCAGGAAAAACATGCAAAGAGCGGTTTTCATACTCCTCGTTCGATGCCGGCGCCACGGTTTTGAAGACGACAAAAGGCGCGAAGAATGCCAAGGCGATTCTCCGTGAAAACAAGGACTCCTACATGCTAATGGAGTGTGCGACAAAAAACAAGTTTGTTGTCATTGAATTGAGCGATGATATTCTGGTAGACACGGTCGTTATTGCCAACTTTGAGTTCTTCTCGAGCATGGTCCGGCGGTTCCGCGTAAGCGCCAGCGATCGGTATCCAGTGAAAATAGAGAAGTGGGTAGATCTTGGGACGTTTGAGGCCCGGAACTCCCGTGATATCCAGGCCTTTCTCGTTAGGAACCCCAAGATCTACGCTCGGTACGTCCGGATAGAGTTCTTGACGTACTACGGCAATGAGTACTACTGCCCCGTGTCGTTGGTGCGGGTTCATGGAACTACCATGATTGAGTCCTGGAAGGAAGCCGAAGGAACTGGTGACGAGTCTCTTATGCTGGATGAGAGAGCTCAAGAGGAAGGAGAAAATAGGGATATGGATGTGGAAGAACAGCGTGAGGCTGCGATTGAGCCTGCCGAACCAGAGAAAGTTGAGGAGAAAACACCATTGCCGCCGCCACCGTCTGTTTCGTCGGAGCCAAGTCATGTATCCGAGGAGGAGACAAAAGTGCCAGACCCTATGCATATGTCTCAGGATGCAGAGCCTGGGGATTCTCCAGAAACCGCTGAGTCTACAAGCACTGAGGAGAGCCTAGGAACACAGCCGGAGTCCAAGCTGGGGCCTTTAAGTGTCAAGTGGGATGACTATCGTGTGTCTCCTAACGTGGCTCTTCCAGCGCATATTTTCAAGTCTTCTGGCACTTGTAAGGCGCAGCTAGACTGGAATAACACTCTCCATGACCAAGCAACCACTGCTTCGACCACGACTTCTCTCTCAGCTAGTGTGGCTTCAGACACTCCGTCTAAGATACCATTAAGCCCCATAACGCAAGAGCCCAGCACTAATACTACCACTACATCTCATACTACAAAGAGCCCCGAAAGCGCCGATTTGAAAGCACAGGCCACCCCGACATCGAACCCTGAAACGACGACAACACTCGCTGCTTCTACAACAACTCAGCCTCCGAGCTCAGCCGTTGCATCTGATAACGTCAACTCCAATAGCAGTAGTACAACTGTCGTCGTTGCCAAACCCGCCGATTCTCAGCCTCGTGGAAAGACGGCGGCTATTCCGCCATCACCAGTTGTCCAGGAAAGCTTTTTCAAGTCCATTTCTAAACGGCTCCAGCACCTCGAAATGAACGTTACTCTCTCGATTCGCTACCTTGAAGAGCAATCTCATTATATTCACCGGGCGTTGGATGTCGTCGACCGTCAACAGCGGATGAAGGCCGATCAGCTCATGGCGACTCTAAACACAACGGTCATGCAGGAGCTTCGGGCCCTCAGGATCCAATATGACCAGATATGGGAGTCGACAGTCGTTTCGCGGGAGGCGCAGCGAGAGCAATATGAACGAGAAATGCTTGCCATGGGTGCCCGCCTCAATGTTCTCGCCGAAGAAGTCGTTTTCCAGAAGCGCATGTCAATCGGACAGTCGGTACTGTTGCTGTCATGTCTCGTTCTTGTCATATTCTCGCGGTCTGTCATTACGCCACCCATGGAGTGGAGCCAGTTCTCTCGGAGCCACAGCCGTCGCGGCCGCGCTCGACTTCTTCGTCGTGTGTCGCGCAGCTTCAGCGCCATTCGGGAATCGGCAGAGGAATCGTATTTGGGAGACCAGATGAGCCAGTGGCAGGATGATGGTCCAGAGTATGATCCGATTAAGCGTCACCAAATCTCGCCCCCACGGTCCCCGGAGACCAGTAGTGATGAGATGGCACAGCCACGGACGATCTTGGGCCACGAGCTTCACTCTCAGTCTAGCCAAGGACGTCTTCAGAGACGTGCCAATTCAGTTGCTGTCTCGGATGCATCACGCAAGCCCCTCCCCGCTCTTCCGGAATACCCTGATCAGTTGATAGATTGAACGAAGTAGATAGTTTTTCTCAAGGCAAAACATTCACTGTGTCCAATTAACGTGTTTATATGAGTTGAGAGTGTTGTGTCTTAATTATTGTCGCAAATCGTAGCATGAGGTCCTGCCTCCAATATTCGTATCCGTTTTGTAGCGGCTGTATACGCTACAAATATATCAAAAGTGCGTGCTATAGTATAACCCATTATTGTCCCAAACAAAACCAAAGAAAAGCCCCAACTCCAAGTAGCAGAAAAAAAGTCGTGATCCATATAAGTACCGTTATCCGTGTCCGTATCCGTTCGTGTCCGTCATTAATCGTAATCGTAAAGTCATTCATTATCGTAGCCGTACATGCTGCCTAGTTTTGATCGTATCCCGTTGGTGTGCTCAGTTGCGTCTCGAGCCGGAAGAGCGGGGAGGCGGAGCGTCGCGATGGAATGTAGTGGGGTATGTCGTGAACAAACCTGTATAGTAAAATTGTTAGTTTGTCAAACACCAGAGAAAACTTTTATGAGATGGATTCTTTTACTGACCCTTCTGCTCCGTCTGCGTGTGGCTCCGGCGCACCTTGCTCTGGTTATCCGGCTTTGGGAATTCTTCCTCCCTACCGACCAGCTCAGAGGGACTACCCTCGGCGTAGAAGAGCTACTGAAGCGTTAATATTGCGATACTTTGAGACAAGTGAAGAGCATCTTACCTTTGGCCGGTAGTGGGCCGGTTCCCGCATGACCACACTGTTGCGGAATTTGTTGATCAGCTCGTCGCGGCCTTGAACATCTATTGATTATTAGTGGGATGCAAATAGTACGAAAGAAGAGATAACTTACTGGCATAGGCCAGTTCCGCGACTTTGGAACTCTTGTAGCAGTTCCTAAAATAAGGTTGTTAGTCCTAGATTTTAAACTCGATCAGATATGGCATTGATGATACTTACCAACGCTGGTTCAATCTCTTGTCCGCAAGCTATAATCGCAAAAGTTGTCAGTACCTCACAAACGCGGATATCAGGATCGAATAAGAATTCGGCAAATACGTACATGGACGATGTCCATCGGCTGTGAAATGGTTAGCTTCTTTGTTACACAAAGTACAAGGGCTGGTACTAGTAGTAGGAAGAAAACTTACGTCCAGGAAATTGACAAACGCATAGCCAACACTGCAGAGAAGTACGTTAGTATCCAGTGGGGCTATTGCAATTGAATAATTGGTTAATCACTTACTTGCACTGGCTAGCGAAGTCAATACGCAGATACAAGAAATCGTATCTGCCGCGCGAGGTCTGGTCAAGGTACTCCTTGATCCAGGCCTGGTCCACCTTGTTGGGGATGTTCTTCAACATCACCTGCAAACAAAAGTCAGTACAATTGAAGACCTGATTTCAAGGATGAGTAAACTTACGGTGGTGCGCATGTCCTGGCCCAGGACAATGCGGGGGAAGTTCAAAAAGAACTTCGTTCCCCGGGTCTTGCCCTGGGGGCCAGTCTCCAGCGTCTGCTGAAGACGCCGAGCAAGAGCAAGCTGCTCCTCTTCCGAGGTCTCATTCACCTCGGGACGCTCCTGAGCGGGAGCAACCACACCAGACACAAAAGCCCTCGCCGCAGCCGAGACCTCCGGCTCCGCCTTGACAGGCGGAGTGACGCCCGTGGGCAGGGGGCGACCGAAAGCCTCGGCAACATTGCCCATGATGACAAACAGACGCTCATTCGAGATATGAGCGTCGGCAGGCTTATCCTGAGCAGGCTTAGCAGACAAGGCGGCGATTGTGGTGATGGCAGGACGATGCTGTATTTATACGCGGTTAGTTAAGACCATTCAACACCCTGAAGTATGGGTTGAGATTGAATGGGCAAACACTTACCTGGGGAGACAGCATGTTGGGGTGGTAATGCGCAAACTTCACCAACTCAGACGGAAAGGCCTTGCGGGTGGCCTTGTTGGCGGGAGGGCTCTGCATGGACACCGTGATCTCAAATCCGGGCTCGAATGATGTTAGCGATTATTATCGACAGGAAGGTTCAAGAGTACTCACTCCGTACTGGCTCCCCTCCGTCAGGGTCACAAAGTTCCAGCAGTCAAAGACGTCGCTGAACTCGTAGATGACCTCGAGATGGTGAGGGTCGAATGTTTGGAGCTTCTTCATGGCGAAGCCCTTGCCACAGCGAGCGGTGGAGTCATGGAGGAACTTCTCCATGAAAGCCTGGCTGGGAGTGAAGGGGGGCGCTCCACGAATGGTCACCAGGACCTGGCTCTCGTGGAGGCTTCTTCCGACCTAGTTGAACACCAATTTTTAGTGATCTTAGTTGAAAAATAGTTATCTTAGTGACTTACCAGCTCCGCCTCGCTCATGGTCGCGTGGTCGACCAGCCACGTGAACCGCAGGGTCCAGACATAGTTGATGGCCCGGGCTGCATCATCAAGGTTGGCGAATGACACAAAGATAGTGTCTTCGCCGTAGGCCTCAATGGTACAGCTCTTGGTGTTCAACTCCTGAACCGTCCGGAAGACAGACTAGTGAAGAAATGTTAGTTATGAATGTGTCACAGGAGATTACTGTTACTTACCACGACTTCCTCAAGCGCCTGCTTGATTGGCAGGCCAACGCGCTCCGCCGAAACGACCAGGTGACGGTTTACACCCGTCTCATGGCTGAGTCTCTCCGCCAGCTTGTGCGGCCCATCATACTGGTTGATGGGGGCGCCACCGGGGATAACTACCTTCTCAAGGCGAGAAGGCGCCTCAACGGTGGCCACACTGGCATCATCGTCCTCGTCTTCATCATTCTGGGCCTCGCCTTCTTGCGAGTCAACGACATAGAATGCCGCATTGCCTTCGACAGCAATGCTGGGCATCTGACCGTTGACGTCGCGAAAGATATATCCCTGGCTAGATGAGGGACGGGCGAAAAGGCCACCGGCAACGAAGCTGGCCCGCGTCGGGTCGTACTCGTTTGAAGGGCGAGGGAGAGAAATCGGCTCGCCCTTCATTGCGGCCAGTCTCGCATTGGCCTCCCACTGATTGGCCGCAAAAGAAGTGGGAGGCTGGTCATCGTGACCATCGAAGCTCGAACCAGACATGGGAGTGTCTGGAGTGGTGCTTCTCGGGCTGGGAGTGTTGGAGGGGCTGGGAGTATCGGGAGTGTTGTTATCGCTCTTGGAGCGCTGGGCTTCGATGGCCTCCAGGACAGCCTCAGAAAACTTGGGACGGCACAAGACTTTGCCCAGCAAAGAGTTACGACCGGTGTTGTTGGGCTTCTTGTTGGACGAAACCTGTCCGTGCTTGGGAAGACGGGGAAACATTTTGTCGGTGGTTCTGTGATTGATAGGATAGTGAGAAAAGAGATCAAACAAGAGTAACAGACGACTCAAGTAAAACAAAAACGATGGGGCAATGGGAAAGGGCCGTTGAACAAGCAAGTGCTTGATGATTGCTCGAGAGCTAGAACATGGAATGATGAGTTTCGATGATAGATGTATGGAAATGATGGACTAGTGGACTGATAGATAAATGAATGGATGGAGGCGGGGAGGAAGAGAGAACAAAAGAAAAGAGTGTCGCTCAAATACTAGATGGTTATAGTAAATTTTGACGGAACAGAACTCACAAAAAGTCAGAGAGATTGTTAGAATGAAAGAAGCAAAGACGCTTGACAAGGCAATGGTATCGACTGGAGTAAAGCGCAACTGATAAGGCAAAGGCGTGGATGAAATGAAGTACTGGAAGATGTCGATGAAAACAATTGATCACTGATCAAAGAAAGAAGAGAAGGGCAAGGCAACGAACGTGAAATAAAACGTAAAGGAATTGGTAAAGGCACAAAGCGACGAAAGTCGGAGCAAAGAGAGTAGAGTAAAGCAAAGAAGGTAGAGCAAAGGATGACGAAGTGAAATAGCCAAAAGTGAAGAAGTGAAGAAGTGAAGAAGTGAAGAAGTGAAGAAGTGAAGAAGTGAAGAAGTGAAGAAGTGAAGAAGTGAAGAAGTAAAGAAGTGAAGAGTGTAAAGAAAATCAAAAGCGATGAAGAAGGTGGGAGCGGTGGACCAAGCACTTGAAGAGTAGAAGAAGAGGAGAAAAAGATAGAAATTCAGAAGGGAGGGAAGAGATGGGTATTTATAGTCTGGCTAAGTGAGCTCTTTTTGCACAGAAGCTCACTCTTTCCTGAATGAAAAACAACAAACAACCAAAAGACTCATTTTCCCGAACGAGTAGTGAGAGTGGCGCCATCGCAGCATCCAGCGACTTTGGCCCAAGCCGCCCAAATGTAAATATCTTTTTGCCAAATTGGGGACTTGTTGTTGTTTACATTTTTGGCTATGAGTGGTTGCTACGCACCGGCGAGTAAAATGTGGAGCACTGGAAAACGTGCATATTTTGTAAACAAGCCTCAACTATCACGAATCCCGCCTGGTGTTTACACCCAAACAGGCAATTCTCTAAATTGGTCGTTATTTGTGGGTCTTTGTGTTCAGGTACGACCTGAGAAAGAGGCAGCTGCAAACCCCATTTAACCCTTGCATAGAACAACCTGCCATAATTTAGCAATGTACCTTGTGTTTGACCATTTGTTTCGGAGTAAGCGTTATAGGAGGGGCTAGCTACGTAAGAGGCTAACAGCATCGCTACATCTAAGGTGGGTCAAAGCTGTTAAGCTACGACAATAGCTATCAACTTTAACCACCAAGACAGCTTTAACGTGCCAATGCCATCGCGATAGTTTTTCGGCGACAAGAATATCCGCATTATCCTCCGTTTTTATTCGACATTTGCTGATTTCTTGTCGCCATGTCGCGCCGCGCCCGAGCATACGATGATTATCGGTCGGCAGTTGAAGGGGTATTTTATTATTTGCCCTAGTTTCCACCAATCTTCCCGCCGTTCATTCGCTAACTATTGCTTCGCCCGTATGCATAGATCATTCTTCCGCCCTCCGACTCCGACTTTATCGACCAGCTCATTCCGATTCTCAAAGATGCAGCCAATACCAGCCGAACCGGATCGCTGATACAAAGTCTCAATGCCTATGCTGACGAAAAGGAGACCGAGATCGAACAGATTGGCCTAACACAACATGGCGAATTTCTGGCCTCCGTTAACCAACTGCAACAAGTGCGCGAAAGCACCGTCTCCCTGACGGCGGAAATCATGAATCTCAATGAGTCCATTCAGACCAGCACTGAGAAGCTTGCTGCCCAGAAGCAAGCTTTGGTTAACACCCGCGCCATCCGCCAGAATCTTGCCGATGCTTCGTCGGCATTGGAAGAGTCGCTAAAGATTCTACACGCCGTCAACAACGCGCACGAGCTCATTCGAAAGAAAAAGTACTACGCGGCCCTCAAGTCTCTCGAAGACCTACAAAACGAACACCTAATACCCACCATTCAAAACAAGTACGCCACCCAACAGCGCCTCGCCGACGTCATTCAAAAGTCGATCCCGTCTTCCCAGCGTACGATCTCGGATGCTGTCATGAACGATCTTAACACATGGCTTTTCCGTATCCGTGAAACGTCACAGTTCCTCGGAGAGGTTGCCTTTTATCATACCGAACTACGAAGAGAGAGACAGCGAGAGCGTGTCAAGGAGAACGCGTACATGTCAAAATTCAAGCTTAACTCCGCTATTGAGCTGGTTTGTGATGACGGTGAAGAGTTTAATGTGCTTGACAACGAGGAATTGCAAATCGACTTTACGCCATTGTTCGAGTGTCTCCATATTCATGAATCGCTTGGCCAAAGCGAAAGATTCAGAGCCGAGTATTCAGCAACCAGACGTCAACAAAAAGACCTGCTGTTACCAGGCTCCGTCAATCTCTTGTCTGATGGCGAGTCGTCACTCAGCAGTCTGTTGGAAGGCATAGCTGGATTCGCCATTATCGAAAAGGCTACTCTTCAGCGGCTACCCCAGCTCCGATCCACCATTGATGTGGAGGAACTGTGGGACTCGATGTGTCAAAAGTCTATGTCGCTTACTTCAAAAGCACTCAATGATGTCAGCGACGCTGAGGGCCTACTGAAGATCAAGGGATACATTGCGATGTTCATTCAGACTATGGAGGTTTGTTTTATGTTTATAAACGTACTGCCCACTGACTCGCCAAGTTGCTAACGTCTATTTATTAGGGCTGGGGATACTCTGTGGCGATGCTTGATAGCTTCCTCTTGACCCTCTTCCAAAAGTATTCAGAGCTACTGAAGCAGCGGTTCAGCGAAGACTTCCACGAGATCGTTTCAACAGATGATTACATGCCAATGGCTATACAGACCCCAGAGGAGTACGAAAAAGTTGTTAATGTCAGCTGGTTCAATCAAGAGAAGTCAGCGTCCGAACTCATGTACGTTAAATATTTGCCCTGCTCTCGGACCCAGAATTAATTATCCCCTTTCTAGTTTTCCCTGCGTCCTTCCGTTCTCACAAATGTACCCGTTGTGCTGTATCGACATCCGGAACTTCCTCAACCAGTTCTACTTCTTTTCCGACGATCACTTTCAACATCCAAGCCTCATCGATGAGACTTTGCGCAAGGTATGCGAAAGATGCTCGTTTCGCGTTCAACTGTGTCTAACAAAATATTGATTTGTAGGCCCTAGATGAGCTTCTTATTGACAAGGTTTGCCGGTCTCTTGTGGAAAAACTCTCCTCCCAGTACCTTGGTCAGATTGTTCAAATTCTGATCAACCTGGAGCACTTTGAGATTGCCTGCCATGAGCTCGAGCAGCTCTTGATTCGGGCTCGCTCCTCAACATCTGCGGGCGGCCCTGTTACCCTGCGCGCAACGGAGGAGTTCAAGGACAAAAAGAAGACGGCCGAAAAGCGGATTTTCGAGCTTGTCAACTCCAAGATTGACGATCTAGTCGATACGGCCGAGTACAACTGGTAAGCTGAAGTTCTGATCTTTTCAACATATGCTGCGTACTAACCAGACTATTCAGGATGTCACCTACACCACCGACTGAGACCAGCAACTACATGCAGACGCTGACAACATACCTCTCAAACATTATGAACTCAACGCTCTTGGGATTACCCCGTGAGATCAAGGAGCTAATCTACTTTGACGCCCTCAGTCATGCAGCTAACAAGATCCTGGCGCTCCCTTTGTCATCTGACGTTAAACAGATTAACCCCAACGGCGTTTCGGCCCTTTCCAAGGATGTCGCCTACCTTACTGAGTTTGTCGACAGCCTTGAGAATGGTGCCATGCTTCGTGAAAACCTTGACGAACTGCAGCAAACTATCAACCTAATGCAGAGCGACAACCACGATGAGTTCTTCGATATATCAACTAGGAATAAGAAGTACGGTCGTGTTGATCCGCTTAACGGGCCTATGCTACTGGAGAAGTATGTCCCTACTCTTGTCTCTCGCACCATCGACACCCTAATCGAAAATAACGCTAACACACTAATTTGCAGGGTCACGGCAAGTACTAGTGCACCGGCTACCACTCGCACAGCCGGACTGGCAAACTTTTCGTCAAGATTTGGCGGCATGATGAACCAAAGAACATAGTTTACATGCTGATGACGTTATGGCCCAGATCAAAGATCATTTCCTTTCTTGTAGATCAAGTAATAGCTTGTGCCATTTTGATATTTGATAAATAATAATAATAATGATAATGACCCCATAAAACCAAATAGCAGGCTTGTACTCTGACAATGCGAGGGGCATGTGGGTTGTTTTCCTGCAGCAAGATTCACCTCAGCATCACATTCAATTCCCGCATGCTCGAATACAACAGAACCATGCTATGCCTAACTCCCAGCCTATTCATAGCAAAACGTGACAGTAACGGGGCAATACTGAGCGACCCAGCAGAACTAGAGCCCGGAAAAGAGAGCAACCAAAGTAAAAAAACAAAACAAAGCCAAGGATCAGTATGAGAATTGCCGCTACTCAAAGTCATCCGACTGAATTTGACCCTGGTAAGCATCAGTTACGGGTGCCTCGTGTTCGTGAGACCCTGAAACGCGGCCATCCAAGCCAACCTGCTGAGTAGGCATGGAAGCATAGTACATGGTATCGATTTCTCCATACATTCCACCCTGAGTCTGAGAGTACTGTGTGGCAGGCTGACCCGAGTACATGGTGCCGGGCTGTCTGTACTCCTCGCCTGCCAGGCCGTGGCCTGGCATAGTGTAGTCTGTCGGGCTCATATGTGTGGCTGAAGCGCCAGCTGGCGGAATGGCCCCGGGAATCTGAGGCGGCTGAGCGGTGGCATTCGCCATGGCCTGTGTTTGGGCTTGTGCTTGGGCAGCCTGGGAGGCAGAGGTTTGGGCATTGGGGCGCTTGGTATTGGCAGCAGCTTCATCGCGGGGGACAATGTCAATGAGGAAGTCAAACATGTCGGACTTGCTGAGAGCCGAGGCAATATCGGAGCGCTGCAGCGTGCGCCGCTTATTTTCTTCGGCGTGGATCCAGGCGCGCATAGTCAGCTCGGTGATAAAGATATCGCATCCTTTCGCAAACAGGATAGGTGCCTCTGCTGAAATCATCTTGACATCGGGGTCGGCCTTCATGACCTTCTTGATGCGCGCAAGCGGCAGCTGGTGGATCTTGTAGTCATGAGTGTCACTTTCGAGGTGATTGATGGTGTGTTGCCAGTAGGTAGTCAGAATGTCTCTGTACGGCGGGTTCAGACCTTGATGCACCTATTTCCAGAGAGTAGAACATTAGATTATGACGAGTAGTTATTGAAGCGAGCGGATATAGACATACATTGGCCCAAGGACCGGTGTACAGTTCGGCGGGGGCAAAACCTTGAGCGGCAAGCTATATCAGATAATGGTCAGTGCTGGCGACAAACAAAAAGGCACAAATCGGTCGGGAAAGAAGAATGCGCGAGTCAGCGTACATGACAACTAGCACCTGTTTTTTTAAGCATACAGTTAGTTGCCGAGTTTGTTTCTTAATGCGCACCAAGTGCTCTCACCATAATGACCACCCAGCGAAGTGTCGTAGACAGCTTGCTCGCGAGCTGGCTCTGAAGACGACGAAGCACCGTTTTGAGCGTCCATCGCTTATAACTGCTTGTCGTAAAACTTTCGAAGAAAAAAGTATTGGAGCGATACCCTGCAAGCTCTTAAAAATACAATGTAGACCGAGTTTGACTTGACTAAAATTGAAAGAGAAAAATCTCAAGATAGCTGATGGGCAACCGCGGCTGTGACGAAAGAGGTATTGAAAGAAAGAGCAATTGGCGTCTGCCTGGTTGTAGCTGGCAGAGAGAGAGAGAGTATTTATTTATTATTCGCGATTGGGCTGCGTTTTTGCTTTGCTGAAAAGTACCGATTCCTGCAAAGTAACATCAAGCTATGGTTCTTTAATTGCGGCGGTAGAGTGACGTCTCGTTAATTCCCAGCTTCTGATGCTGCTTGGGCGCTAAGTAAAGGTGGAGGGCGGGAGGGAGAGGGTGACTGGCTGCATAACCCTAAATATCAGCCAGTAACACCCCCAAGCTTTTTGTTTTCTGGATTCGCAGGGACCCGGTACCCACAATTAACTTTATTATCTTATCGCACGCATCTTTTTTTTTCTGGGCCATTTATTAGATCGGGGCACCTTTTTTAACTTGGCTTTTCATTTTTTCTTTCTTTTTCCCTTTTTGTGATTTTAAGCTCTGGAAGCCAGTCATTCTTTTCCATCTTCACAGGCTTGTTCCCAATGGCCGAACTAATTTCCCAGCTTGATATTGAAGGACTTCTGGCTGCCGCTGAGGCACGCTTGTCCGGTTCAAAGCCCAAGTTTGCCGAACTGGCTACAACGACCCTGGGCACCGCCCTTCCCAAGGAAGCTGAGACTAAGAAGGAAGAGCTGGCTGTCCGTGAAGTCGAATCGACGGCCAAGTCGCAGTCCAAGGTAAGAGTGAACCACCCTTTATAGTTCCAGTTTCACACGGTGTTGCCTATGATGAAAGAAAGCCGCTTAGGCACGTGGAGGCAGGCTTGATCTCCGTTTTGGTTGATCTCTCTGCATTTACATGATACTCCTTTTATTTCATAGTTACTCTGACGGCACACCAACATCTTTACTTGGATTCTTTGCAGTATCTTGTTGGCATGACATGAAACTAACTCTCCTGTCATTAGGCTGATAAGAAGGACACTGCCGGTCCTGGCTGGTACGATCTCCCCGAGACCAACCTCACTCCAGAACTCAAGCGGGATCTACAGCTTCTGCGCCTGCGTAACGCGCTCGATCCCAAAGTCCACTACAAGAAGCAGTCTCTGCGTTCACAGGTCCCCCGGTACAGCCATGTTGGCGAAGTCGTTGCCGGCCCTACCGAGTTCTTTAGCAGACTGACCAAGAAGGAGAAGCAAAACACATTTGCGCAAGAGATTCTTGCCAAGGAAAAGTCTGGTGGTCGCTTCAAGGCCAAGTATGGCGAAATCCAGATTGCCAAGACGAGTGGTCGCAAGGCCTACTACAAGGGTCGCCAGGCTGCTCGCAGAAACAAATAGAGCCTTGGCTGTGGTTTCTTTTTTGTTTGCATGTTTGCTGCCTTGTCTACAGGCGTATTTGTTATATCTTTTGGAGTTTTTCTTTTCTGTTCTAGATTACAATTGGTTACTTGGGGAATTGGACGGGACCTGAGGCCCTGGAAAAAAATGGGATGCTTGGTGCAATTATTATGATACCCGATAATGAAATTTTTTGCTTTCTTCATTTTTTTCTCACTGTACAAAGATAACCCCACTAAGTGAATATTTGCTTGCCGCCCCACACCAGATTTTGCCGCTGTTCGTTCTTTAGCGCATGCATTGTCGCACGGCTGATCCACCGAAGAAGAGAATACCGAGCCTTGTACTATCGTAGCTTGGACTTGTCGGCCGACCTCCACTTCGTTTCACTCTTTGCTGCCACAAGTGATACCAATACTATGCAAGGCTCGACATTGCTGCCCCGGGCAATTGCCTCTCTGCGGCCCTCTTTTGTATGTGTGCAAACCCACTTTCTGGCGGACCATAAAGCGTTCCGAAGCGACGCGGAATCGGATACATGAATATACACAAATCTCGCAGCCTACTAACGACGTGGCGATTATTCTGTATAGGCCCCTAGCAGCGTTCGATGCTTGAGCCAGTCCGCCGTGCGCGGCGCTGAGCCCGTGACTCCGAAGCCAACCGCGAAGCCCGCTTCGAAGCCCGCGGCGACGGCGGCCGTCTCTCAGAAACCCAAGTTCGCCATCTCGACAAAGACGGCGACAAACGATTTCGCGACGACACCTGCCGGCCGGGCGGCAGCTGAAGCGGCCGCTGTCGAGGAAGAGGAGAAGCTGAAGCGCCTGCCGATGAGTGTGCAGGCCATTTACTTGAAGCCGCTGAAGCACACGGCCAAGTACGGCATTCCATCATGTGACCTGCAGCTGCGCTCATACAGTTTGAGACCACTGGAGTTCTTTGCGGATTTTGCACTGCGCGCGGCGTTTTACCTGAACCTGCCGGCGTACGGCCCTGTTAATATGCCGCAGATTACGGAGCGGTGGACGGTGCCGCGGTCGCACTTTATTTTCAAGAAGTCACAGGAAAACTTTGAGCGTGTGACCAAGCGTCGGTTGATTCAGATCCGCGATGGCCATCCGGAGGCTATCCAGGTGTGGCTGGCGTTTCTGCGCAAGCACGCGTTTTACGGTGTTGGTATGAAGGCTAACGTATGGGAGTTCAGCGAGCTTGGTACGTGGTCCCGTGAAATTACGTGTGAAATGTGGCGCATTCTAACCTTATCTATTACTACTACAGGTGTCGGCAAGACGATGGACGCTGAGCTTCCCGAGTCCGAGGCCATGGATACGGCCTGGGGCCACTTTGCTCAGGACCGTCCGTACAAGTTCAAGGATCTGGATGAGTTGGAGAAGCTGGTTGAGCAGCCCAAGTTCCGCCGGCCGTACCGCGATGCTGTTACCGAGAAGGCGCAGGAGGAGAAGTCTGCTTAAAGGCACCGTCAACAACAAAGCAGACGGGAACGGATCCAGAGGGCCAATCTACGGGCCATGTAAAGTATTGTTTGCGCATTGTATGATTTAGATGGGACGCTTGTGGAGAAGTACAGGATGCAAAGTGTACATTAGAATACTGTATTAAAACTGCAAATGACGGCTGAATGTTGGTAATATTTTACTGATATCCAGCAGCCTTTTTTGTTCTTCCACTGTATTCCGATTTTGGCGTTTTGGCTGGCCCAAAATTTTCCTAGCTTTTTTTTTTGTACGCCATATGGGTTGGCTTGTTTGCTGTTTTGCTGGACCCTAAATGATGAAGTATATGCATGTATCGATGCCCCACTTGCACTGCACCAATGACATGGTTTCCAACTACGGACGGGGACCGCATCACGATGTTAAAAGCACATGCAGCAAACCCATCAAGACTCTTATAGAGCCATCGTACAAAAAATGTACTCCCGCACGCTTCCCCGGCTCATAGCCCGGCCCTGTCGACTCTCCAGCTTTTTCAGCCGCGCGGCGTTTTCCTCAAAAGCCCCGTCATCGCCGTCGCCCCAGAAGAAGGTTATTTTCTCGGGTATTCAGCCGACGGGAACGCCGCATATTGGAAACTACCTCGGGGCAATCCGCCAGTGGGTGCGCATGCAAGATGAGCCGCGGGACACGACGGAGCTGCTGTATTCGGTGGTGGATCTGCATGCAATTACGGTGCCGATTGGGGCGGACAAGTTGAGGCAGTCGAAGCGGGAAACGATGGCGGCGCTGTTGGCAGCGGGACTGGACCCGGAGCGGTGCACGCTGTTTTACCAGTCATCAGTATAGTGGTTTCCTTTTTGCTTTTCAATGCCGGATGCGATAGAGGGTCTAACGTTGTGGGTTGTTTGTAGGTTCCGGCGCATAGCGAGCTCATGTGGATTCTGAGCTGCACGGCTTCCGTAGGCTATCTTTCCCGCATGACGCAGTGGAAGGCAAGTATCACAATCTAGTATCTATTAGCGGGTGGTGTTGTGTCTAACACGTGTAACCTTGTAGTCTAAACTATCTCTCTCATCGACCGCTGATATGCAGGATGAAAAGGCGCGCTCGGCACTGAAACTGGGCCTCTTCTCGTATCCAGTATTGCAGGCTGCGGACATTCTGATTTATCGGTATGCCCCTCAACGACGTTCACCTGAAAATCAACTAACTTTGCCGTTATAGTGCCACGCACGTCCCGGTCGGCGATGATCAACGCCAACATCTAGAGTTTGCGCGCGAATGCGTGACTAACTTCAATAGCGCTTACAAGAGCAAGATTCTTGTCCACCCGCAGTCCATCATCCGTATGCATCAACCCTCCTCCACCAATAACATATCTACAATTAGTACTAACGCTGGTACAGCCCCCGAGCGTCGCATTATGTCCCTCCAGTCTCCGACGCAGAAAATGTCCAAGTCGCACGACGATCCCAAGTCGCGTATCCTGATTACCGATAGCCCCGATGTCATCCACAAGAAAATCATGTCATCGTTGACCGACTCGGAAAACAGCGTGTCGTACGACCCTGAGAAGCGCCCTGGCGTGTCTAACCTACTGGATATTCTGTCTGCTTTTGATGGCGCTGAGCGCTCGCCGGCGCTGTTGGCCGAGGCCATGGCTCGCGATAACCTAAAGGGACTGAAAACAAAGACGTCTGAGGCTGTGATTGCGGCTCTGGATGGCATGAGAAATCGCTTTCTTAGAATTCTGACAGAGGATGACGGCAAGTATGTCGATCACGTGCAGGAGAAGGGCGCCGAGAAGGCTCGCCAGCGCGCAGCCGAAACGCTGCATCTCGTCAGAACTGCTGTTGGACTCTAAGTTAGAGGATATATGAGGCGTAATAGCCGTGTATAATAATAATTCTGTTTATTGCCATATCAACTACTTTGTCTATTAATAGCATGCATTCTCTAAAAAGGCAGATGCCCCCCCAATTCTTGAATTACCAGCCCCTATCCGTACAGACAGACAGACTGGTTAAGACCACCGGTCTAAATCTTTGCAGATAAGACTGGTGTCACGACACGTAAGCAAACTGTGTGCCACGGCAGGCCAGCCAAAAGTCACGGATGATTTGATTGGTGTTGCGGGATCCTCGTGCACTGCTTCAGCGTTAGACCATAGGTGCTATTGTACTAATGGCAATGAATAGGAAACTTACACAATCAGCTTCTTCACAAACTGACTCTTTTCGGCATCAGTAACCTTGGTGCTGGGGAAGCCGGGGTCGAGAAGAGCGCTCTCCAGCCAGGCCTTGGCCTGCGGCTTTGTAGTGACTATTTTCTTAATGGGGGACGAAAACTTGTCGAGTTCGCTGCGTGATGCGTTTCCGCCAACGTTGCGCATCAGGGCCGCAGAGATATTGGGACCGAGTTCGTCCATGGCCCTGCGGTACGGATTTGATGAGTCAAGGGGGATGGGATGGCTGAGAAAGGTAGTCTAGAGATGAGTTAGTGAGGGGCTGGAGAGGCACTGGTTTAAAGTAGTAGTAGTAGTAGTAGTAGTTCCATACCCAAAAGTCGAGGGATGCTGTTTTGGGCAACGGCTCCTTGCTGTCCAATACTTTGAGACTAAAGCTGAAAATGGTCTCTAGTGACTCTCCAGGCTGAGACTGGAGCAGTAGAAGTGTGTTTTCGGGGGTCTTGACGGCGATCTCTGCAAAGTAGAGGGCATTTTGAGCCAACTCGGCGTCGCTTTCAACGTCTGTGAAGACAGGTGTTAGTGGGAAGAACATGCAGAATTCAGCAGTACGGTCGGCCTTACCAGGAAGCTGTCTAACAAGACCGATTACCCAGTTCGTGAGCTCAGTCAGTATCCCAGGCAAATTATTGACTTGTTTCCGGGGAAGAGAGCTGGCTAGAGAGCAAGCCGTGGCAATCAAGGCAGCGATACGAGGCGTCTGGAATGACTGAGACGTGAGATATTGTGTGACTTGTTCCACGGGGAACACAAACGGGCCCGGCGCCGACTCGGAGATACCCGCGCGGAGAATATGGCAAATGACGTCGGCAATCTCACCGTCTGAGGGAAACGATGACTGAACGCCAGCGATGGTCTGCATGAGACGAGACTGGACAGCAGCCAGACGGTCAGAAATAGGCGTGATCGATGCATCTAGACGCGTATAGTCAACGGTCGAGCAGATATCTTTGGCCACACAAAGCAAACATCGGAGTGATCTGATGGCCACGTGACTACCAAACTCGGCCGGCTCGAGATTGGAGCAGCAACGAGCCGAGCAGCCAGTAACATTGGGAACCTGCCACATGTTGGGATTTGAGAGCAGGTCCAGACTCATCTTGACGTCTTGCTCAATGACATCCATCATTTGCGAGAGGTAGCTAAGTTGTGTCTCCTCGTCTTGAACGGCTTGGATGACAGAGGCTATAGCGCCAGCTAGCTTTTCACGAGTGATGCAGTCAATGACATTATTACTCATCATGGTGCGATACTGGGCAATGAAGCCGGGCGCTTCTGGCATCAAGACATCTTTACATGACGTGCAGAGCTCGTAAATTGACTTGGTCGCAGGGGTTGTTAGGTTCGAGTCGCCAATGACTGAAAATAGCACGGTCAGGGCTGATGGAAGCCTGTCGACATTTCTCTGGAAGAAACCCGAGAACTTTTCAATCAAGCCAATACAGGTTTGACGGCAACGCGCGGGCATTTGCGTGTTTGACGGATGGAGAAGAGCGAACAAGTCCTCAGAGAAGATGGGAAAAATGATGGCGTCGGTTGAGTCATCGCGGGAAAAGCAGTATGTGAAGGCTCCAAGACAGTACGCAACACTCTCAAGCTCTTTCCAGGAACTGAGACTCAGCTTCTCTAGCATGAGCCGGCCATAATATGACAAGAGGTCGTCGCCCAGTGAAGAGTGTGCCGCCTCCAAAAAGTCCGCCACATCACGGCGCGCGCTGCCAAATGAGTCCTTTTCACTAGAGTCCCAGTCGGCCAGCTCATCTGGAGGAGGGAGCACAATTTTGCTGTACACCGTCTGAGAAACCTTGGCGAGATACTTGAGCCCGACATTGGGTTCGTCTTCAGAAGGGCACTCGTCTGCGAGGGCTTCTGCAATATTGCACCATAGCTCGATAGCAGGGACAAAGAGCTTATCGTCAACAGCAGGGTAGCCTTGTGTCGCAACGAAACCACTGAGCATTTCGAGTAATTGCTCTTCCCGAGGTCCGGTGATAGTAACCAGCGACGAGACCTGACAGTCAGCTAGCGCAATGGCGATCAAGCCATATTGCAAACACTCAAACTCAAAGTCGCCACTGAGTAAGCGAGAGTAGTACATCTGACCGACAGGGCCAAAGAGAAGGGCGTAAATGGCATCGAAATGTTGCGGTGTCAGGAGGCTCGTGTTGTATGAGAGCAGATCAATCAACAGTTCTGTGCCGGCCGGATAGTGAGCCTGAGTTGTAGTCATCATTTCAATGACGGTGAGAATCAGAGATTTGAAGCCGGCCGAGTTTTCAGTGGCCTTGGCTAGAAACCTTTGAGATAGTGAGACCCAAGCCTGACCAGAACACACATGTTAGCCATTTCGACAAGATATCGGGTACCAATGGGGCGTCATACCTGGAGACAGCGGATCGAGGTCTCGGCCACATCATGATTTAGGCTCGGATTTTCCATGTGTATGCGGATGCCATGGAGGATCAAGGCACAGATGTCTTCAATATTCTCCTGTAGTGAGTCGAAGAGATCCAGGCTAGAGGGGACGGATTGTTAGAATGCGTTTTGACTCATGAGAACGAGATGCAGCAACAGCATACTTTGCGGTAGAGTTAGAGTCCATCTTGCTGGCCTCTTCTGCCAGGTCGGTTGAAAAAAGAAGAGCCACCGAGACTGCGCGCGGCGATGGAGCAATATCGGTGATGACTGTGGTGAGAGGGTTTGCCGTGCTGACTGAAAGAGCGCTGAGAACATGGCGAACAGCGTGGTTCCAGGACTTGGGGAAGCGCAAGTAAAAGGTCACGAGAGCAGTTGACAGCTTCTGCAAAACCAGCTTGCTCGAGCTCTCTGCTGCGTACGTGACCAGCCACTGCAACAGAGTATCTCTGAGTTCTGTTGCTTCGGTCGGATTTAGAGTCTCACTGTACAGTCCGTTAGAATGACAGCGCCGTTTTTTTTTTGTTTTTTTTTTTGTTTTAGACTCAAGACAGAACTGACCTTTCAGTGTTGAGTTTGATGATAAAGGTGAGAACTCCAAAGAAGCACACCTTTTCATCTTGTCGACCAAGAAGTTCATGGGCAATTCTCCAGCCCTCAGGCGACTTTTGAACTTGGTGAAGAGCGGCTTGAATCTGCGAGACATTGCTTACAGAGGCAGGATCATAAAGGGCTAAAACTAGCTATGTAAGGTTAGCCATTATCACTACAGACAAAGAATCTAGACATACAGCTTCAACCTCGTTTATTGAGGTCGGGATGGCAATGGACGCCATGGTGAAGGGCTGAAGCTTTAGAGAGACACTCGCAGAAATAGGAGAAGATGAGATATCTGGAGACCTAAAAGGTAAATAGAGTCTGTGCTTTAGACAATAATAAACCACGACTGAGTTGATGCTGGTGTTGATAACTGGATAGGATAGAAATCAAGGGAGCAATTGGTTTAGCCAGCGAAACAAGGGTTGAATTTTATTTCAAATGTCTGCAGCCCGAATTGTCAAGTCGAATTCGTTCGTTGGTTCGCAATATATTGAACAACCACAATTATAGAGGCAGCATAAATCAATCGGTAGCTAAATAGTAGAAAGCATAGAATGTAAACGTGAACGCTGCTTTATCTTAGCCGGATAAAACTTTAAGAAAAAAAATGGTAGTAGAGGAAGAAAAGGCTGAGTGGATCAAAAGCTAGAAAACGCTTTTACGGTCGGTCTGACACTAAGAACAGATGAAGATGACAAAGTCAGGGCATTATTCGGTAAGGCTGGCAAATATCTACACTTCATCAAACTAATGGCAAGGCTAAAGCATCCATGGCAAGGCTAAGGAATATCCAAACAAACGGAGGCATGGTCTTGTGGGCATGGACTTGTGAGCAAGAACTGCATATTGAGCCGTTTTTGTCTCTTTGTTGTTGCTTTCTTTATACTAGTATTCAGTAAAAAAGAAGGACCAAGATTGGAAAAAAAAAGGAGCAAGATCCGACCCCACTAGCTTTACAGTTGCGCTGCGATAGTGGGGGTTTTCGGTCAATCAGTCAAACAGGTTCTCCCTGCGTTATTCCTCTTCTCTTTTTGCTGTAAGGCGCTGTATAAAAGCCATTGAAAGTTCTGAACGGTCAGTTATTGGTTGAAAGCTATGGACAATCAACTTGCATTAAAAGCCATGCATGAAGCGGTCAGGTCAGTCTACAGGTGCTACCAGTAGTACTTATAAGCCAAACTATAGTATAAGCCAAAGAAACGTCATTCAAATGATTCAAATGCGCGATCGATTTTTGTTGCACCTAAATAATAACAACCCAATATGGCAAGTGGTTAGGCTTCTTAGAAGCCCCATCGTGCGTGCTGTACCGAAACCAAGCGGCACGTCCATTCTGCACTCTGAGCCCACTGTTTTGTGAAGAGATACCTTCCTATATTGGTAGAAAGATTTCTTTAGCCTGTTAGCAAAGGGCCAAGTTCCAGTGGCTTGTACGGCGTAGTGGGCCTAACCCGCTACTGCTAGCCTTGACGGAGCGATGCAGCAGTCCATGGGAAAATAATGGGTGGGTTTAGGCTTGCCCATAGCGCACCAAAACGGCAGCACAGAGAAAAATTACAGAACACAGTGCTGTAGACGGCGTGATGGAAGTCTGCATCTCCATAATGTCTGAACAAAGCAAAAGCAGCCTGCAGAGGCAGGTCGGCTTAGCTTATGGTTTATTGTTTTACTGGAGCTAAGCTACGAAGTAAACAGCGACCTGAGCTACACTGTAGGTTGTAGGCCGCCCCCTCCATCAATTACAGATCTTGCTTCGCCTTGTTCCGCTGGTTTTCTTTAAAAAGGGCGCCGTGCTCCGTTCTCTCGTAAACAATGTTGAGGAAATCTGCCAATCTTAGATCTCTTACTGGTTTTGCCCATCGGCTCAAATTAGTATCTTCATATTCGCTTTGTACCCTAGGCCGACCATCGCCGGCTGTCTCTTCTCTATTTTCATTCTTACACTCTAACCGTTCCGCCCGTCTTGTATACAGTATGGCTGAAAGCAGAATCAGCACCTCTGAGCGCCTAGCCGCTCTGCGCCAGGTGATGAGCGAGCGCAAGGTCGACATTTACAGTAAGTCTCTTGTTTTTTTTTATCTCTGTATTCATTTATTTCTCGTTTTTCTTCAATCCGCAGTAAATATTCCGTCGCCCGCCTGAGCTAACCCGCCAAAGTCGTCCCCTCTGAGGATAGCCACTCCTCCGAGTACACGGCCGACTGTCACGCCCGCCGTGAGTTCATTTCCGGCTTCACAGGCTCTGCTGGCTGTGCCGTTGTTTCTATGGACAAGGCCATTCTGTCTACTGACGGCCGCTACTTCAACCAGGCCGCCAAGCAGCTGGACAGCAACTGGGTGCTGTTGAAGCAGGGTATTCCCGATGTCCCGACGTGGCAGGAGTGGATTGCCGAAGAGGCTACTGGCGGCAAGGTTGTGGCTGTTGACCCCACGCTTCTGCCCCCTGCTGTTGCCCAGAAGCTAGATGTTTCCATTAAGAGATCTGCTGGCACCAATCTGCTGCCAATCAGAGAAAACCTGATTGACTTGATCTGGGGCACCGACCGCCCGGCTCTTCCCAGCAGCCCTATCAAGGTTCTGCCGGAGAAGTTTGCCGGCGAGGATGTCCAGTCCAAGCTGACGGGTCTGCGCAAGGAACTGGACAAAAAGAAGTTGGCTGGCTTTGTGCTGTCAATGCTCGACGAGATTGCCTGGCTGTTCAACCTGCGTGGATCTGATATTGCATACTGCCCCATTTTCTTCTCGTACGCCATTGTGACTCCCGATGCGGCCACTCTGTACGTTGACCAGCAGAAGCTCTCGAGCGAGGTTCTCCCTGAGCTGGAGAAGATGAATGTCACTGTCAAGCCTTATGAGGCCTTCTTTGAGGATTGCGAGGCTCTTGCGCCTGCCGCCAACGACAGCTCTGCTGTCCCTCCTCGTCGCTTTGCCATCTCCGACAAGGCTTCTTGGGCTCTGCAGCTGGCCCTGGGCGGCAAGAACAATGTTGAAGAAATCAGAAGCCCCGTGGCTAATGCCAAGGCCATCAAGAACAAGACTGAGCTCGAGGGCATGCGCCAGTGCCATATCCGTGATGGCGCTGCTCTGATTGAGTACTTTGCCTGGCTGGAGCACGAGCTCATTGTCAAGGAGAGCGTTATTGACGAGATTACGGCTTCTGATAAGCTGGAGGCTCTTCGCAGCAAGCAGGACATGTTTGTTGGACTGTCTTTTGACACCATTTCCTCCACCGGCCCCAAGTGAGTTTTATCTTGTTCATGTTTCTCTAAAAGAAAGGTACATTTGCTAATCATATAACCAGCGGTGCCGTTATTCACTACAAGCCCGAGCGCGGTAGCTGCGCTGTGATTGACCCCAAGGCCATTTATCTGTGCGACTCTGGTGCTCAGTACCTTGATGGTACCACCGACACCACCCGCACTCTGCACTTTGGCACTCCCACCGACTTTGAGAAGAAGGCCTACACGCTAGTTCTCAAGGGAAACATTGCCCTGGACATGGCCGTGTTTCCCAAGGGCACGTCGGGCTTTGCGCTGGACAGCCTTGCGAGACAGTTCCTCTGGGTAAGTAACCACCACTAACACTAAGCAAGTAAATCTTACTGACAAGTCTATAGAAGGAGGGCCTGGACTACAGACACGGTACCGGCCACGGTGTCGGCTCCTACCTCAATGTCCATGAGGGTCCGATCGGTATTGGAGCCCGTGTCGCCTACGCTGCCGTCCCTCTGGCTCCCGGCAACGTCATCTCCAACGAGCCCGGATACTACGAGGATGGCTCCTTCGGTATCCGTATTGAGAACATCATCATGGTCAAGGAGGTTAAGACCTCACACGTGTTTGGTGACAAGCCGTATCTTGGCTTTGAGCACGTCACCATAGTGCCCTACTGCCAGAAGCTTATTGAAACCAGTCTCCTTACCGATGCTGAGAAGGCCTGGATCAACGAATCGCATGCCGATGTGTATGAGAAGATGAAGGATCGTTTTGCCAACGACCCCATCACCCTGGAGTGGCTCAAGAAGGAGACGGCGCCGCTGGTGTAAACATACTACCACAACCTACACGCACATACTACTAGTAGCACTGCATATGCATTATATTGATACCTTTTTGATGACCTTTATTGCTCTAGACTCTAGCAGTCTCAATATTGATTTAGATACGCGCAAAGGCGGCAAGCAGGAATGTGACACTGAAGGCAGCCTTGAACGGAAGCTTATGCGTAATTCTCGGCACGACATTCTGAGGCTTGTAGCGTTCTGGAACGCGTAGGAATGACAACGGGTTAAGGCCTAAACGATACGCCAGCTAGTGAAAAGTATGAGTTCAGACTGTACGGTATTTGGTGATTCATTAATCGCGGCTTACCACTGTAGTTGAGGCAATAGCACCAGCAACAAAGATGATGACCTTGGAGATCATGGAAACTGCTATTCCAGCTAACAGGCCTATGACAATAAAATGTTAGAACACCCACAACATAAACATGAACAAGTGCAACAAAACTCACCCGCCACGCAGCCGCTTGAGATTTGACTGATAGTTTCCGCTTTGGGCGTCAACTCTCTCGGCCGCCGTCTTCTTGAGTCGCGAGATTCGACCATGATGGGCGTCGATTGAGAAATCATGGCCTGGCCGTCCATTTTGAAGACAGTCGTCCGGCTTCGATACGCCACAAAGGACGAGCCGCCGAGAAGAAGACCGGCAGCGGGCCGCAGAGTAAGACGGCGAAGGAGGTGGATGGATGACATTATGGTGGGATATAAATGATCAAAGAAGAATAAGTGATGAAAAAGGGAGATGTGGGCTTGGGTTGAAGCAAAGTCAAGATGCTCGATTATAAGTAGGAGCTTATGAAGCTCTCATGTGGCGTTAAATTCCAGACCGCCACACTATGCCGCATACAGATAAACTGCACGTCATTTTCTACACTATACCGATGTTGTACCGAATAAAGCTTGAATGCACTACTATTAGTACTAATAACTACGGAGTACGAAGTAGAACACCGTAGTAGAAGAACAGTAAGCATACGGAGTAAGTACGTGCTACCTGTACTACGGAGGATTAGTAAGTATAGGCAGCTTATTTTGTTTTTAAATCATTATCCTGCGTTTCTCCTCTCTTCTTGGATGGAACGCCATTCCAACAAACATCACCGATTTAAGATTGACAACTATATACTTACATAATCGGCAACGCCTCCGATTCTCAGCATATTGATATACAGGCCAGTCCCATAAGCCAATTCATTATATTGCCCATAGATACTAAACACACGGCGCAAACATGGAAAAAAAAGTACATAAGTACATGCCGAGAAGAAACAAGTAATCCGTACTCGAACGCCTATACCAAGACCGTGATCAAGAGAAAGCAAGATAAGATACTACCCCTCCAAAAAGAAAACACACAAAAATAAACCCACTTAGACAAGAGGCGAGAAGGTAAAAGAAGAATAAAAGAGAAAAACAGAATCAAGAAAAACGCCGTGCAATGCTAATAAAGGGATCCGAATCCATAATCGAGTCGAGTCGAATCGAATTGAATAGAGCCAAAATTCGGCTGTTCCGGATCTAACCGAATCGAATCAAAGAAAAGACGAGTGTGCTGAGAGAGAACGAAAAGAGCAAACGCCATGAGAAAAAAAGGCCATGAAAGAGAAGATACAGAGGCTGACAATGCACTCATCACGTCCTCTATCCTAGACCTCCCCACACGCCGCGGATTCTGCGCGCTAGTTGAATGTCCTTTTGCATAATCGTGACTCGTTTCGCGTGGATGGCGCATAGGTTGGTGTCTTCAAACAGATGTACCAGGAACGCCTCGGCCGCCTCTTGGAGCGCCATGATGGCCTGTGATTGCCAGCGCATTTCTTCGTCCTGTGGTCTGTATCTCATCGCAATTTCGCGAACCTGTTGAAGGCACGAGAGCATTCTTGTTAGCTTCATGGACAACGGTATGGCACTGGTCAGTGGCCAGTGGAGGAAAAGAGAGAGGAAAAGAGAGAGAGAGAGAGAGAGAGAGAGAGCTCTTCTTACCAATCGTGCAAAGGGGAGCTTCTGGATTAGCAGCTTGGTGCTGCTTTGGTACAGACGGATCTCGCGTAGCGCAACAGTTCCAGGACGGTAGCGGTGTCGCCTTTGGTACGGTACTGGATCACCGGCTACATTGGCGCGAGCATTAGCATAGGAAATACTAAAACAAAAGCTCAATGGACGGCCGATGGAGTCCTGGAGGGCTCGACATACCTTGAACACCATGGTTTTGTCTGGCGGGCTTCATAACCCGGGCACCGGCTGACACTCTTGGCATGGCGCAGAGGACACGCTTTCGTTGCTTGGGGTAGGACAGGGTATCTTTGATGGAATCTCGGAGCGGGAGCCGGAGCGGGAGCGAGAGCAGTTCAAAATCTTGGGAACAACCCGGCAATGAACGGATCTTGAAGTGCGCAACACTTTGATGCAGGCCTGATCCCAATGCTATCGTGGCGCTCCGAGGAATCGATTGTCGCAAAGGCGAGTAGAATTCGTCGAATCGCGTGGCTGAATATGTAGCTCTATTTATTTTCTTTGTAATGTGTTTTCGCTGTTGGACCGTTTTACTGTTATTTCTTATGCGACATGAGTTTCGAGAACAGTCGCGCTGATTCCCAAAAAATGTCGGGTTGTCGAAGATGAAGAACAAGTTGAAAGAAAATATATAACCAAAGAACAAAAAATTGACGCCGAGTTAAAGAAGAGTACTTTTTTTCGCCAGTGGAAAAACAATCTACTACTAATCAACTTTGTGCAAAAAGAGTGTCGAGGCGCAAAAACACAAAAAAATCACATAAAGTATCGCGAAGTAAAACAAAAAACCGAAAAGAAAAAAGAGGGAAAAAATCGTACCGAGAGAACAAAAACAATGGAAGGCGGGAACTACAGCGGTAATAGAGAACTAACACTTTGAAAAACTCCCAGGGACCAAAAGTTTTTTTGTCGGCTCAGTACTGTGTAAGCTTTTCCCTGTTCTACAAGTACTACTAGTACTAGCCCCGCGACAGCTGCCTTGGAGAGCTTTGACGCGTAGAGAAAGGCCACTAACGCTGCGCTGCACCTGGGCACCTAGAGGGCCTGTAAAGTAAAGTTCTGCACCTGAGGGCCTGCAAAGTCAAGTTCGTACGCAGTAATGTCACATCGGCCAGCTGTCAGTACTAGGATACAGCTGTTGACAGCTGGTACTACGTCAGCGATTTCTTTCAAGGAAGAACATGGATCATAGTCCACGCCTAATTGACCAGTAATTCTGTCCACTTCTAACTTCCAACTTCTAACGAACATTGTTAAAATTCGAAATTGCTATTTGAGCGCAAGTTTGCATGTTTCAACTCAGCTTCACAAGCTGCATATATTCTGTCCATTCGTCTCACTCTCGTTCACCTTAGTTTTCCTTTGTTCGGCTGCCATTTGAAGCGCGCATAATTTTAAACACCCGACTTGTTTGCCACTTGTTTCTTTTCTCATTTTATTGTCGCTAACTGGCACTGGCTGCCCGCTTGCGCGCTCCCTCAGCTTCGCCAGGTCAAATTCGTTGATCACCTCTAACTTTGTCTTGGGTTTTCGCAAACTTCCTCTCGCCAACACAACATCTAAAACATCAAAATGGATCTTGCCGGTGGCGAAGGCCAGTTTCCTCTTGAGGACTGGTTCTGGGAGACTCCTGCTTGCACTCGTTGGTGGACTACGGCGACGTTTATTATGAGTGCGTTGGTTCAGTCTGGAGTGATTTCGCCGTTCCAGCTATTCTACAGCTACCGCGCTGTTTTCCACAAGCACCAGGTATGCCTAATAGTTGAAAGCTGCTGCGCATAGTATATCAAACGGAATGTATACTAACGTGACGACTTGTTATAGTATTGGCGATTACTATCATCCTTTATTTACTTTGGCCCGTTCTCTCTCGACTTGATATTCAATGTCTATTTCCTCCAAAGATACTCGCGACTATTGGAAGAATCATCTGGCCGATCACCCGCCCACTTCGCATGGCTTCTTTTCTGCGCCATGACCAGCTTGGTTGCCATGGCACCGCTAGTCTCGATGCCGTTTCTAGGACATCCGCTTTCCTCGACGCTCGTCTACATTTGGTCTCGGCGGAACCCAAACACCCGGCTGAGCTTTCTCGGTGTCATGGTTTTCACCGCGCCATACCTTCCGTGGGTGCTGATGCTTTTCAGCTTGGTGGTCCACGGTCGCGTGCCCAAGGATGAGATTATGGGCGTGGTCATTGGCCATGTTTGGTACTTCTTCAACGATTTGTACCCGCCCCTACACGGTGGCCAGCGTCCTCTCGATCCTCCGGCATGGTGGTGCCGTTTGTTTGATGGCCGGCCTGCAAACGTCAATGCCGATGAACCCGATCGCCCAACAAACAACATTGACAATGACCTGCAAGCCGGTGTTCCGGGGATCGGTGGCCCTGCAGTCATGTGATTTGGCCCATGCAAGCGAGCGACAACCGGTGGGCTTGCAATTCAACCACTTGTACTACAACATATTTCAGTCAAGCAGACAGTTTGTGCCTCGTCACAGAGGGCCAGCTCTTGATTACAGTCCATATCATGTTTACATGATGGCTTACTTTTGTTTCTCATGGCATTCTATCAGGCGTTTTTCTATTTATTTATTTATTTTCTTTGCCATTTATGTCTTTGCTCAAGGCAAGGCGCAAGTCTGTTGCATTATAGGCTATTAACAGTCGCAGGCGTTGGTGGGGGTTGTATCGTATTTTCCATATATTTTTCTTTGTTCAAATATTTAAATACTACGTTCTTTGTCCCTTCTAATCAGTATTAGGGTCTTGATTTTGGCGTCCTATCGTGGAACTCAATTCGATTTTCCGTCATTGTCGGTCCACGTGGAGGTTCTATGGCGCCGTAAAGCCTTGCGTCATTATAGCCGGGAAGAACGTCAATGGAGTCCGCAGCTAATTGCTGGGTTTTTGGTGGGTTGCAAGCAGAGCCCCGCGCTGACGTTAAATTACAGGCATTGGCCCCGTTTGGCGCAACACACAGCACAAAGAAAAGCCAAAGCCTCCAAAAGATTTTCCCGCTCTTTATTAAATCCTGGTCTCCCACAAAAAACGCCGTGTACAACTACTAATTGAATTGGGTTGAAGTTTTACTACAATAATCCCCCCCAAAAAAAAATGAAGGCCTACTACTACGACAACCTCGAAGTATGAGCAGTTTCTTTTGTTTCCAAGTTTTGTTTTGCTTGGATTCTATCGTTTGCTGTTAAGCAGCAAGTTATAGCGCTATTTTTCCATGTGAGGTCGGCGAAACTTACTAACCTTTGATTGTGCTGCACATAGGGTGACCAGCGTCTGCCCCACGACTCGGGCAAGGCTGTTAGCGTTGAAGAACTTGCTTCAATAGGTGTCCTGTACTACAGCTACGACACTCTGGAGCAGGTTGACGGTCTGGCTGCCGAGCGCGGCTACAAGAACCGTGACGAGGTCTTTGTGTCGCCCGAGAAGATGGGTGCCGTGTACGAGGACAAGGTCAAGATGTTCTTTGACGAGCATCTGCACGAAGACGAGGAGATTCGCTACATTCGCGGCGGTCAGGGATTCTTTGATGTGCGCAGCCAGGATGACAAGTGGATTCGTATTCTGCTTGCTCAGGTATGTCATAAAATGTGGTGAGATTGTGGGAACTATCGTGACTAACGGCGCATGTTATTAGAACGACTTGATCATCCTGCCCGCTGGCATTTACCACCGCTTCACTACTGATGAGTCCAACGTAAGTTGCCTTCCTCTTTATAAGTTGCAAGATTGTATGACTAACAGAATATGTGCAGTACGTCCATGCCATGAGACTCTTCAAGGACGAGCCCAAGTGGACTGCTCTGAACCGCGACGCCGAGCTGGATGAGAACCAGTACCGCCAACAGTACGTCAGCGAGTTCATTGCCGCCAACTAGACAGTTGAAGTTGTTTAAATCTGTGATTTCCAAAATTCTGCCGCGTTTGGTTTTCCTTGTAGTATCTCGGGTGAAATTCATATGGGGGTCAAAAGTATTATGACACTGTGCATAAACTTTAATAGCAATTTGGTTAAACTGCATGCATGCATTCTTGCGCTCGACACTTACTTTATTGCCCTTGTCCGACGCCTCGGCCTCTAAAGGGCGGCGCTTTTTTATTATTATATATATATTTCAGCTACGCCTTCTGCATCTATAAACTCTTTATTAATCTCGCATGGATTCTCAGGAAGACACGCCGTCCTCTACTGGTGTTGGCGCTGGCATTAATTCTGGCTCTGGCGCTGTCACAGGCGCTGTCGACTCTGATGCAAAGCTCCAGCTGCCGGCTAGCTGCAACCCTCCACTAGACAATGGTAATACCAAGGAGCTTGTTTGGATTGTCAGTACATTACACATATTCAAAGCTGCTGTTGCGATTGCGCACGCGCAAAACCTTTCCAGCGATCGTTGTAACTGATTGATTATACGTGTATCCGCTTGTAGGTATTTGGCGGCACCGGTCACATGGGCCGCTCCGTAGTCAAAACGGCCGTGGCACATGGCGACAAGGTGACCACGGTCGGCCAGGCCTTTGAAGCCAGTCCGCAGATCATGGATGTGCAGCCCGACGGGTGTCATGGCTTGCTCTGCGACGTGCGGGCGCGTGAGTCGGTGGCGCGCGTTATTCAGCAGACTATTGAGCACTTTGGGCGCATCGACGTCATTGCCAACTGCTCGGGCTACGGCGTCATTGGCGCATGCGAAGATCAGGACGAACACGAAATTCGCAACCAGTTCGAGACCAACTTCATGGGCACAGTGCACATTATCCAGGAGTCGTTGCCGTACTTTCGGCGGCAGAATGGCGGTCGTTACCTTATCTTTAGCTCGACGGCGGGGGCGCTGGGCGTGCCGGGTCTTGGGCCGTTTTGTGCGACCAAGTATGCCGTGGAGGGGCTCATTGAAGCCATGCTCTACGAAACAGACTCCTTCAACGTCAAGGCTACGCTAGTCGAGCCAGGCCTGGTGCGGCGCGACGACAAGGACCCCAACTCAGAGCGCAACCCGCTGCCGTCGTGGGGCCACTTCCTAATTACCCAAGCAAGCGAGCCGTACTCCAATGTCACGTCGCCGGCACTGCATGCTAAACGCATGGTGCAGTGGCTGGGCGACAAGCAGCCTACCAGCGCAGTCAAATGCGCCGAGCTGGTGTGGCAACTGGCGCACTGCTCATACCCGCCGCTACGGCTGCTGCTGGGCGCCTATGCCATTGAAAGCATCAGGGACCGGTTGCGGTCGGTTACTGAGGAGCTGGAGGACTGGAAGCACTTGAACTTTCCGCTGGCACCTGACTGTGGGCTGTCGGAACAGGATATCAGAGACAGCGAGACCATGGACACTAGAGATAGAGACGGGCGATCACGCGATGAGGATGACAGGGATATAGAAATGACAGGTGGAAACGGTGATGCATGAAAGAACTTGTTGTTAGCCTTGTTGGTACTACACTAGTAGTAGTAGACTACTACGGAGTACAGTGTAGTGGTAGAGAACTACCAATACTTGGAACTTGTTCAAGGCCCGAATCGGAATAAATACAATGCAAAAAGAGGCTCTGCTCTCTTGCTTCTTGTGGCGGGCCTGTAAAACTTCAAAAACAACCAGCAAGCCACTTTCCAGGGCACATTCAAATAAACGACGATACAAGGCAGGGAATAAGCCAGTCCTGCCCCGCCACAAACAAATGCTTATATTCGCTAAAGTCCAAGTCATGTCAATCAATCTCTTTTTTTTTTTTTTTTTTTTTTTTTTTGCGTCTACTGATTGTTTAAGCAGCCAACTACGTAGTAAATCGCGCTCTGGCAAATAAACATTCGTTCCAACGCCTCTCAACTATGCATAGGTAAAGGGGGCTGAGATCAGTCCAAACAACAGCAGTACGGAGTAGAATTAGAATTACCCGTCAGGGGTATGTACTACGTACCTACATACTTTTGTTCTTGTTTGTTGCCTTTGGGAGCTAAAGCCTTGCCGACGCCCCACCAAAGAACATGTCGTACTTTCTGCTAGTACCTGTAACGTGCACAAAGCTTAATCACTATCAGGGGGTACGCGCTTAGTTAGTGTTTGTTAAAAGGACCGGGCTGGATTGGACGCGTTGCTTGACCGACGAAATTACGACCTTTGCTAATTCTCATTAGTATTTTCCCGTTTTGATTTGTTTGGGGGGCAATTGACAGTGCCATTGGATTACAGGAACCCACCCTACTATAAGACAAGGCCAGGCTAAACTTCCAACAGACGTGTTCTTCGGCCGGTGCAAGTTGTGCTTTGCTTTGCCTGGGTTGCTCTTTAATTCTTATAGTATTAGTACTAGTAGTAGTACTCGTAACCCCCGTTGTCAATCACTTAATCGATTCGACAATCGGAATTAATTAGCCTGGTCAAGTAAGATAGAGAAGGTGCGAAGTGGCGGTTTGCATGTTTGTGTTTTTTATTTCCTCAATGCGTATTTCATTTCCTTAACCTCTTTCTTTCTTTCTTCACACAATATTTATTTTAGAGCCTTGTTAGGTCTGTCCGCTCTCTTTTAGTAGTCTTTTTTTTTCTTCTTTCGTCGGCTTCGCTTCTTTATACTAAGCCACTGCTTGTTAACCGGCTTGCAGCTTTCGACCCTTTTTTTTTCTCTGTTCCTCTTCCATTCTTTTCTGCGACAGCCTCTTTTTTTTCTACCCAGGGTCCCTCCCACCTTATCTTTCTTTCCTTCATCAAAACCACCAAGTCGACTTGATTGTTTATCTATCCCAACCAATTCCACAGCCACCATGTCGGACAAGAAGAATGAGGATTACGAGATGCGCTCGCCTGGCTACGGCGAGCGTGACGGCTTTGTCTCCGGCCGCCCCTCGGGCCGCCAGCAGCCCAGCAGCCTCGATATTTCGCGCTTCAGCAACAGCCCCGGTGTCTCGATTCTGGCCTACTGCTTCGCCTCCATCTCCATGACGGTCGTGAACAAGTACGTCGTCTCGGGTAACTCTTGGAACCTGAACTTGTTCTACCTGGCTATCCAATCCATTGTGTGCAGTGGTACCATCTTCACGCTCAAAGAGGTCGGCGTCATCAAGGACCTGGCTCCCTACGACCAGGCCAAAGCCAAGAGATGTAGGTCTTTCTCTCATTGCCGTTGATAATGCGCGGCCAATTGCTCTCGCGGAGTTCTTTCTGCTAACACGGCAATTTCTCTTTCTGCCTAGGGTTCCCCATCTCGCTCCTGCTAGTCGGCATGATTTACACCGGTATCAAGGCCCTGCAGTTCCTCTCGGTCCCCGTCTACACCATCTTCAAGAACCTGACCATCATCGTCATTGCCTACGGTGAGGTCCTTTGGTTCGGTGGCAATGTCACCCCTCTGGCTCTGCTCTCGTTTGGTCTGATGGTTCTGTCGTCGGTCGTTGCTGCTTGGGCCGATATCCAGCATGCTATCAGCGGTGAGCCCCACGATGCCGCTGCTGTCGATGCCATGGCTACCCTGAACGCTGGTTACGCCTGGATGACTCTGAACGTGTTCTGCACTGCCATGTACGTTCTGGCTATGAAGAAGGTTATCAAGACCATGAACTTCAAGGACTGGGATAGTAAGTCTTTTTTCTTAACCAAATTCCTCGTGCCCAATCGCTAACCAAATACCTTGCTTCTCTATAGCCATGTTCTACAACAACCTTCTTACCATCCCCGTCCTGATTGTCATGTCTCTGGTTGCTGAGGACTGGTCGAGCGAGAACCTGGCCAAGAACTTCCCCGTCGAGACTCGCAACAGCCTGATGATTGGCATGGTCTACTCTGGTATCTGCGCCATTCTGATCTCGTACTGCTCGGCTTGGTGCATTCGTGTTACTTCTTCCACTACCTACTCCATGGTTGGTGCCCTGAACAAGCTGCCCATTGCTATTGCCGGTCTGGTCTTCTTCTCGGCCCCCGTCACCTTTGGCAGTGTGTCGGCCATCTTCCTGGGTTTCGTGGCCGGTCTGGTGTACGCCTGGGCCCGTGTCCGCCAGAGCGCCGCTAACAAGATGTCGCTCCCTACCGCGCGCACTACCATGAGCGCCAGCTCCCAGAGCAACCGCGATGCCAACTCATAAGTGCGCAATATGCGTGTGCTGTGAGTAGGTAGTTGCTCTGGATGCCAACGCTTGCGGCCAATACCTAGTGTCTGCACTCGGGTATTATTACGACTGCGGCAGCTTGGATCGGTCATGGCAACTCTGTCTTTTTAGTATGTATATTTGTACATGCAGTATGTACTCGATAGACACCGAGGGCGAGCTAGCAGCTCCTCCGCATCTACAATGTGTGTTTGTGGAATGGTCCATCATTTCTGTACACATGTATGCTCTAGACTTTTCTCCATTTCTCTTTTTTTTTTTTTTCTTTTGTCTTTTTTGGCTCTTCCGTTTTTGTGCATTGGATTTGGACGGGACGGGTTCGTGGGGAACAAGGCTTGGTGGGTTTTGTATGTACACGGGAGTTGTTTAAATGATTTCTTCGTCGTTTTAAACTTTATGTTGGGCTGGTTACAGAATTTTGCCCATGTTTGAGGTTTGAATCTCGGAAGTCTTGGTTGGTTTGGAAAACGGGCAAAGACGGGGGGATTCAATCTCGGGGCGTTGCTAGAAGGTGGCGTTTGTGTTTTTCATTACTTTTACAGAGTTTCATTTTTTCTGTGTATTTTATCAAGTATTTTATTAAGTGTATTCGTTTTCGTTTGCGTTATATTTTGTAATAATATGTGTTGTGCCGCCAAGGTTGATATCGTATAAATCAAGTTTCTGACTCGTAGAATTTGATGACAAGGCAGGCGTCTATCTGCATCTGCCGACGTGTGCTCTTCATGCTTGTGGTGGATTTTCATTCTCGCTTGCGTCAATTACGCATGATGGATGCGCTGCTACGTTGGCGGCAAGCAGAAAAGTGTTTTCTTCTTCTTCTTTTCTTCTGGGTATTCTTTCTTTTTCAAAGCCCGGAAGAGTTTGCTTTGACTCCCAACAATCGGCAGCGGCGCTTCTTATTGGCGGCTGATTCTTGTTTATTTGACCATGTCATTGTGTCGCAAGCGTGGCCGTAGCAAGTAAGATTTCATATGTCTTGTCTTGTTTGGCATGTGATGATGATAGCGGTGACGAATTAGCAAAAAAGACCCAGCTCATCCGTCATCATGTTATCATGTTATCACGTGGCTAGGTTCACACATATCAATTGACTGACAGTTTAGCCATCACCACATGTGTTTCTCAAGAACTCGAGAGGGATCAAGACTGGCTAACAAAATTCTTCAATGGAGTCCTCCCATGGATTTAGGGTTGCAGCAGCATCGTCACTGGCTTGTTCATTTAGGCCCCGGTCGCGGATTCTTTTTGTGTTCATTTTGCGTTTTGTTGGCTCAGTGGGTTTATGATTATGTATGAAAAACATAAAACTCAAATAAAAGAAAATCAACCCCACCAAGCCCGTAAAAGGATGTCTTTGGGTTGGTTGAGCTAGACATGAGTTGAGCTTTAAGTTGAGCTTGTGGGCAAAAGAGTGGAAAAAAAAATAAAGATTAACCCAACTACCTGGTTATACGGAGTAGATATATATACTGGGTACTTGAATGTCTCACGAGACACTACTTTTTCCTTCTTCCTCTTTCACCTCTTCAGTTCAGGAAGCTGCAATTTCCACGAGCTGGCAGCTTCTTTCTCGTGGCGCTGCGTAACTTCTTTTTTTAACACCGAGTCCTGTATGAAGATTACAACTTCCGTTTGCTTGCTTGTTGCTTTCCAACCTTAAGCTGGTTACTTCCTTCTCCCCTCCCCAATCCTACTTTTTTCTTCTTTTCTTCTTTTTTTCCTCCAACCTTCATCTTCATTTGTTTTGGTCATCGTTCACGATGCTAGACTTTGTTGACAAGCGCAAGTTCCCCTCCTACTCTGTTTGTTGGTCTTTTTGAGCCTCAGTTATTCATTCCGATATCCCGAAACAAACAACCTCTTTTGGGATGAAAGCCTCGCTAACACAAAACAGCGTTCCGGCAAATTGCCCCGTCAATCGGTGCTTCTTCTGACGAGTGTGAGTTCCTCGCCTCTTTTACCCCAGTCTCCTAAAAAAAATGACAATTCTAACTTTCTTTCTCCGCTATAGTGAAGCTCATCTTTTCGTTCCTTCTCTCATACCCTATGTGTGGTATTCTGAAGAGAATCCCCGACAGAAAACCCGCCTGGAAAAATGCATTCATTATTGCGTATGTTTTGGAACTCCTATCTACGATAGCTAGTCGCTAACCTACCTCTCAGAACTTCCGTCTTCTACCTGGTCGGCCTTTTTGATCTTTGGGATGGCGTCCAAACCCTCGCCTTCAGCTCGATCGGGGCCTACTTGATTGCGTATTTCCTGCGCGGAAGCCCTTTCATGCCTTGGGTTGGTTTCGTTTTTCTCATGGGCCATCTTTCTTACAGTCACATCCTCCGTCTCGTTGCAAATGAACCGTCGGTGGTTGATGTTACTGGCGCACAGATGGTTTTGGTCATGAAGCTAAACGCCTTCTGCTGGAACGTTGCCGATGGTCTTCTGCCCGACGACCAGCTTTCCGATTTTCAGCGCGACCACATGCTCAAAAAGCTTCCCTCACTGTTCGACTATGCCGGCTACATCCTTTTCTTCCCGTCGTTGTTTGCCGGTCCCGCCTTCGACTACTCGGAATACCGTCAGTGGATCAACACCACCATGTTCGACGTCCCCAGCACCGTTGAACCTGCTAAGCGCCCTCCTGTCCGCAAGCAGAGAAAGATTCCCCGCAGCGGTGGCCCTGCCATGACCAAGGCTGTCATTGGCTTGTTTTGGATTGGTATCTTTGTCGTCCTAGGCGGCATGTATTACCCCACTGTTATGCTGGAGGACTCTTTCCTCGAGTACGGATTCTTCAAGCGTATCTGGACTATGTACCTGGTTGGTATGACCGCCCGTACCAAGTACTACGGTGTCTGGACCCTGACTGAGGGTGCCTGCATTCTGGCGGGTCTTGGCTACAATGGCGTTGACCCTGCCACTGGCAAGATCTCTTGGGACAGACTCCAGAACATTGACCCCATTGCCGTTGAAACTGCCCAGAACCCTCGCGCCTACCTCGGTGGCTGGAACATGAACACCAGCAAGTGGCTGCGCAACTACATTTACCTCCGTGTAACTCCCCGTGGCAAGAAGCCCGGTTTCCGTGCTAGCCTGATGACGTTTGGCACCAGCGCCTTCTGGCACGGCTTCCACCCTGGCTACTACATGAGCTTCATTCTGGCCAGTTTCATCCAAACCGTGGCCAAGAGTAAGTTTTATCCTTATCCAAACAACCCATAAGCAACGAAAGTAGTCTCTAACATGCCTGTACAGACGTCCGCCGCTACATCCGCCCCTTCTTCCTTGACCCCCAGACCGGCGAGCCGACCCCCAACAAGAAGATTTACGATGCCATCTGCCCCGTCGTTACCCAGCTCATTTTTTCCTTTGTTGTTGTCCCCTTCCTGGTCCTGTCCTTCCAGGGCTCTCTGGAGGTTTGGAGCCGTCTGTACTACTTTGCCATCATTGGCGTTGGACTGGCTGTGGTGTTCTTTGCGTCGCCTGCCAAGGGCTTTCTGCGCAAGAACATTGAGCTTCGCCAGGCCAAGGGTCGCTTCTCGGCTCAGCGCCCGGCTATTTCTAGATCGGCTAGCACTGACAGCTTGGCGTCTAACCATCACATGCTCGGTGTCTCGCCTGATCTGGAGAGGGATGTCACCGAGATGGTGGAGGAAATCAAGGCCGATATTGAGATTAAGCGCAGAGCTACGCAAAAGAAGGAGTAAATTATTCGACAGAGTTTCTGTATAGAAGACATTGGAATATGGATATCATCTTGTAATCATCTAGCTACAAATGGACATCTACCAGTCGACCACTTCGCTAACACGAAGAAATAAATTGATTTAAAATCGGAATTATATCAAATAAATAGCAACGCCACGCTACGCTTTTGTCAAGCAATGCAAACCACAAAGGATGAGAGCAATTGAAGGCAAAACAATAGACAAGAAAGAAATTGCAAAACAAATCAAAGTGTAAAAAAAAGAAAATCAGCCATCAAGCAAACAAATCCTAACAGCGGATTAGGTAGGGCTATGAGAAGAAAGAAAGAAAGAAACAAATGAGGGTGGTATCTTAGAAAATAAGGTATAGAAGTTAAGTTGGTAATAGTAAGAATGGGGAAAAGAAAATAAGAAAAAAAAACCAAGTAGTCGTACAAGTCGCCAGATGGGGCTTATTCAAGGCAAGGCGAGGAGAGAGGAAAAGGCGACATGAGAAACGAATAAAGACCAGACGAGTAGAAAAAAAAAGACAAGATGGAAAGATGAAAGGCTATGAATGGGGTCGGCGACAAAGTGAAAGTTGTATCCCCAAGAAAAGAAAAAAAAAAAGAAAAAAAAGGAAAATTGGGGGGATACGCAAAAGGGTAGAGAGGCTAAGAGAAGAAAGATAACATGTACCAAGAATAGAAGAGAAAAGAAGAAAAAGAAAACGTCCGCCAAACCAGGAAAAGAAACGAAAAATAAACAAGGTGAAAAAAAAGAAGACGCAAAGCAAAACAAAAAGGCCAGCGACAGTGTCGTCTACTGCACGCCAATGACAATCAACGCTATCACAGCGCCAATGACCAACAGCCCAACAAACGACATGTACCGATTCAACCGTCGCCACCAGCGCGCTGCTTCCAACATGCGTAACTCGTACGCCTCATCGGAGCGCGGCGGGGCAGGCAGAGCTTCGGCTTCGGAGCTGGGCAGATTTTCGTTGCTGCTGCGGCCTTCTTCCATCATCTTGGACTGGAAGGTAAGGGTGGGCAGGGGGAGGAAGGCGGCAATCATCCAAGCTGTTTTTTTTTCCTTTTGTTAGCTTCATAATTATAGCATGAGATATACATAAAGAGAAAGAAAGCTTACCAAAAGGGAAGATGAAGCCCAGCACAAAACTGACAACCTGCACGTTCCGACGATTTAAAATACTTGAACCGCTCGACCACACCATAGACGGCGGATCCCATACGCTGCTGTACCGAGACATAATGGCGTTCCGGTCCTGGCGCAGATGTGGCGACCAGATGCTCGACGTCTGCTTGCGGATCTGCGCGCGGATGCCAAAGTTGCGCACATGCCCCGGCTGGTGCTGGTTATCTGCGCCGTTAGCGACGGAATCGCCGTCGACAGACGCGGGCCTCTGGGTGCCCGTCAGCGGACGCTTGAGGCGGCCAAAGAAGTCGGCGCTGTAGGAGCGGCTGTGGCCGTGGTGTGGGCGATTCTCGGGAACTTCAACGTTCTCCAATGTTGAAGGCAGGAAGTGGCGCTCACCGCGGCCGTAGTAAAGTCTGCGTTTGACACAAGAGTGTTAGTAAAAGTTAAGACCATCTCAGAGGGTGCTGGTGCAAGCAACAGTGATAAATAATAGAGGAAAAAGAAAAAAAAAAGAAAAAAAAAACTTACTTGGCCCAGGTAGGCAGCGACGCAGCCGTCAGGCTGTTAGCCCGCGAGCTAGACGACGAATGCAGGTTACGGTCTGATACGGTAAACATGCTTCCCAAACGCGAGCGTGACGGCCGCGAGTGGAGCGTGTTGAGCTCTCCTAAACCATCACCGTGCTCGTCCACGTGTTGAATCACCGTCGACCCCAACGAGCGATGGTATGCGCCTTGCGGGCGATCGACCGACGCACTGTTGCTGCGCGTATGGGACCAAGAGCCGCTGCTGGTGCGGGTGTTGCTGTCGGGGTTGCCTGCAACCGATGACGAGATACTAGGCATGTGGCGCGAGTGGCTACTGCTAGCATAGCCCGTGTTGCGACGGCTACCGCCATTGTTGGAGTTGCCAAACGAACCAAGCGAGTTGGACCGCGAATGAGGTGCGGAGCTCGCCGGCTCGCTTTCTGACATGACGGTTGAGAGCTGGTCGCTCCACTTGTGCGGGTAGGCCTGTATGGGCGCAACAGTGCTGGAAGGGCCAGCACTAGAGGGGCCAACATGGCCGTCCCACGAGTTGTCAAATGAATTAGACATTGGCGAACCACCGTCAGTGAACGAGTTGTCGGCAGAGGCGGTGTTGGTGTTGTATACAGAGGCAATGTTGGTGTTGTACGCAGTAGCGGGAAGATCAAGAACCGAAGCACGATGCAGGTAAAGAGCGGCGGGAGTAGCAACCAACGATTCAATGTTGTCAAAGCTAAAGGCGCTGTCCAGAGAGCCTTGAGAGGGAGCTAGACGAAGAGTTGCGTTGGAATCAGACGACGCTGAGGAAAGAGGGCGTGAGTCGGTAGTAAAGGCCTTGGAAAGCGGACGCAAGGGAGCAACTCTGAGACTCTCCTGCGAAAACTCAGACTGGAGGCGTGCAGGAATGGGTAGCGATTGTGGGTGGGTAGCAGATGGTAATTTCACAAGGGATGTGTCGGGCGACGCAGAGTGCACGTCAGAAACGTTGTGCACCACAAAGTTCGCTTCCTCTTCGTCGTCCTCTTCGCTAAATGTGACAAAGCTTGCGCCGTGGACAGTGTCGCGGTCGTCAAGAGCCGAGTGTGAGATCGAGGCAACAGGCGACGAGAGACCGAGAATCTGGACGTTGGTGTTGGAGTCTAGCGACGGCGCAATACTTGCCGAATCGTCGTGCGCAATGTCGTGGTCGTCGTCTTCGGGCGCAACCGATGAGCTGGATCGTGCATAAACCTTGTAGTTGCTGGTTTCTGAAAGAGTAGATTCAGACTGGAAAGACGGTTTGACGTTGAGGTTGGGAAGCACGAGTTCGTTGTCGTCAAGCTTGTCGTGGCTGTCGTCGTGCAGATCAAGATGGCTAGTGTCGTGGTCCAGAGGCAGATGAAGACCCAGCTTGTTCTGCGATGAATATGACGAGCGATTGCGAATGGTATTCTTGTCGTCGTTGAGATCGGTCGCGCAGCGATCAAAGGTAGGGCTCGGGTGAAGAGTGGCCGAGCGTAGAGTGCGATGCGAATCAGGCGAGTAGCGCGCAATAGTAATGGGCGAAATATTGCTGTGGCGCGAAGCCTTGTAATCCTCAATCGGAGCCTTGTAGTTTTCGGTAGTGATGGGGACCTGGCGCAAACCACCAACCATGCGACTAGCCCAAGACTCGGTGGGAAGCGAAGTTGAGAGTGACGCAGCGAAGCTCAGCTCCGGCTCTGGTTCAGTCTCAAGAATAGGGTCCTTGCCCTTGACAGCGTCGAAAAAGCTGCTGCTGTAGCGATTGGGGATCTTGGTTGACCCGTAGTACGACTCGGCCTGCTGCGGCGACAACAAAAACGACTCGGTAGTAGCGGACGTGATAGTCGATGAGCGCGGGTCAACAAACGTGTCGGAAGAAAGACGATGGCGAAACGAAGAAGCACTACGCGATGTAGCAGTAGTCGACGAATAGGCGCTAGAGCTCAGGCGCGAGCTATCAAAGACAGGACGGATAGTGCTGGGCGGCGACGACGACAGCGACGAGTTGAAGATGGAGTTGGCCGTGGCAGAAATAGTGCGGATGGACGGCGTAGTAAGAGTGGTAAAAGAAACAGATCCAGAGCTAGGGACAGTAATGGGGCGAATGCCTGTGCCAGAGCCTGAACCAGGGATAGAATTAGAGCCAGAAAGCGAAATTGGGGCCGTTGCCGGTGCTGGGGGTACAGTAGCTTTGGGGGACTCTTCAAGCGAAATAGCGGGTGCAACAGCGGACTCTGTGTTAACAGTGGGCTCTGGTGCAGGTACAAACGTGGACGGCTCAGAAACAGTGTGTTGGGCCTCTTCGGGGGCGGCTGAAGCTGAAGCAGCCGCTGTAACAGCACCGCCAATATCAGAAATAGTGGGGGTACTTTGTGTGGCATTGCCAGGGCTAGGAGCTGGCGGCAGGGGTCGCGGAGAAATCGACGAGAAGGGCAGGCGAGCGTTTGAGTTTGATGATGACGGGGTAGCATTTGATTGCAATTTCGAGGGAGTGTACAAGGGAGCCGGAGCATACGCTGAAGCCGCAGTTGAAGGCGACAATGGGGCCAGAGAAAACGTTTTGCCGTCCGACGAAATCGTGAGCAGATTGCGGCGCTTGCGGCCATTTGCCGGCATCAGATTACTGTTTTGACGCGGCCGCGTCTTGGGGGGTTGGTAAGCTGAATCCTTTTCTTTTTCCTTGTTCGGCTTGGCCTGCGGCGATTGCTGCTTCTTGGCCTGAGGCGATTGATGCTGTTTTGGAGTCTGTTGGGCTGCTGGAAAGTACGATGACGATTGGGTATGTGACTGCGTTGGCGTCTTAGCTCCGTCCAGGACAGAAACTTCCGCTTGAGCCAGAGCAATCGTCGGCGTTGGTGTGTGCACCCGCTCGGGACCCGAATGCTCAATAGTCGATGATCCAAATGATGACAGCGACGATGATGAACCGGGAGGATCACCGTGAGCCAGTGCCAAGTTCGGACTGGAAACAATGCCATCCCAGGCATACGAGCCTCTGTTTCTGCTCACATCAGTGGCAATGGCAGGGGCATATGTAGAGGCAGAAGCTACAGTTGACTCTGAAACTTGAACTGTGCTCTGCGGACCGCTAAAAGAAGACATGCCACGGTAAGATTCAGACGGCAATGTTTCGTCGGTTAGCATCGCTGTTTGGCCGCTGGCATTGCTCAGACGAAAAGAAGAATTCTTCGCGATTTCATTGTCATGCACCAAAGATGCATCCATGTCGTCGGAAAAAGCAAACGAATGATCGACCTCATGCTCGTCACCACTGCCGTTAATAATGCTATGGTTGGCGTGGTTGATACGAAACTGTCCGCCTGGTTGCACAATTACAGTGTCGTCGTAGTGTTGGGTGATGTCTTCTTCCGAGTCTTCGAGTTGCGTCTCGCCCTCAATCACTATATTGGCGCTGTAGTCGACATCTTCGACATCATCGTCGTCATTGTCATCGTTGATATTAGAACATACTGATGACCTATGACTGGGCGTGTCATCTAGTGGTCTCGGTGGGGAGTACGGCACAATTCGGATACCACTGTTGTTGATATATGATGAGTCGGCCGATGTGATATCACGCTGGGTAGCCTGGGGCGGCGTCCGTGGCGGATAAGAGGCCGGCATTTTCAGTTGTGAATTAAGTTTGTCTGAATCAATAAGGAACAAATGCTGCTTAGCTTAGCGTTGCCGGTAAAGGATCTAGTGTCCTCTGCAGCTAGCGGCGCCTTTATAAGAGAAATAAAGAAGTGAGATGGCAGATGTGGCGATAATCAAGAACAATGGCTCGGCGGGCAGACGTTAAAACAAAATCAAAAGCAAGGGCAGCTCAGATTCGAGAGACTCTAGACGCCAACTATGCATATGTGCATCCCGCTAACCAGCAAAGTAGTCAAGAAGCCGCAAAATAGTAAGTATGTAGAGGTACCTGCAGTGGCCTCTGGCGGGGTCGAACAGAAAAAGAGCGCAGAACCGGTTCGTATATGCGTACAAGGCGCGTACAGAGTTATTCTTTTAGGCCCTTTGTGTTTCTTTCTTTTTTCTTGGTTTGGATGCTAAATCTTGAAATCGTACTTCATGACACACTTGATGATGGCGTAAAAATCAGAGCGTGTGCGCGTGGGCGTGAAACAAAAGAACAAAAAAAAGGGAAGCGCTCAAAAAAATAAGTCGTTCAGTTCGTTCAAGGTCTTTTTAGCAGTCGTCGATTCGTATCGGGAATTTTAGAGGCGATATTTCTTTTGATGATGGGATTTTGGTGTTTCGGCCCTTGGGGGTTCTCGAATCTTGAGATATCGTCGTCGTCGTTATTATTAATGATCGTTGAAAGGTTGAAAAGGGCAGCGAAAGAATGTCGTCAAATGGAGTAAGAGAATAAAACAAAAAACTATGGATAAATACCAACGCAAAAACGAGTGACTGAGCGATGGAAATCAGAAACAAAAATAATGAAAATATTGGCAGAAAACAAGGTACGCTAAGAGAGTGGACGTTGAGGCCTAAAAAGGGAGCTCAACTCAGAATGAAGCAAAGGCGTGTGGAAAGTAAAGAGCAAGCAAAGCAAAGCAAAAAAAAAATTGCTAAAGTGGCGATGTTACTCTTCAAGTCTCGACTTCAATTGGCTGGATGAAACAACGATAAACGAAACAAAACAAAAAAGAAGCCGTCTTTCTTCCACCTTCTTCTCCGTTTCGAACAAGCAAATATCGCGATCAAAGAAAAGCTTGAGCGAAGCAAAGCAGATCAGAGCAAGGCAAAAGAGCAAGGCAAAAGAGCAAGCCAGCAGGGCAGAGGAAAAAAAAAGAAAGAAAGAAGAAGAAATCCAAGAACAAGACTTGAATTGGGAGGCGAGGAAGGACATGGGCATAAAAGAAGGGCGGTGGAAAGAAACGAGAGGCGGAAGCAGCCTGCATACAGTAAGTAAAAGGCACAAGCAAAAGCACAAGCACTCAAAGCAAAGTAGAAAGCGGAAATCATGAAGCAAGGCTAAAAAAAAAAGCAGAACCCCACGAAATGCATAGCAACTCACTCGCCCAATTCAAGTCAAGCATAGCATTTCTTTTCGATGATTTTTACCGGGGCCCGATCGCTTAAGCAGGGTTTGTCCTGATGCTGTTGCATTGCATCTTTCTTTCTATTCTTTTTTTCCTTTTTTTTGTATTTTCCTCTGGCTTCCTTTCTTAGCTTGAGCGCCTCCCTTTGCTTCTACTACTAATTTGTAATCAAGACAAACACTAAGTTATAATATATTATTTTTGTTTGCTCTGTTTGTGATATGTACTCTTTATTTGCCGTTGTTATATTTTGAGGTGAGGTAAAAGTCAGCAAAAAGGGAAGTCAACCCTAGCTCGGTCGGCCAAGCCCAGCCCAGCCCGGCCTTGATCGCTGCTACGATCTTCCAGCCCTTTATTTTCTCATCAGTCAGGCCGGCCCTGATCGTTGTTTCTTGTTTTTCTTTGGTTTCCCGACTCCTGGGTTTGTTACTCCCAGGGCAAAGGCGAGTAAGTTACTGGAAAGACACGAGGTAGAGAAACGTGTGAACAAGTAAGTATGTACACACTACACTGGTCTGCCGTCATTTCTCTGCAATTTATCTACATTGAGCGAATCGCCAAAGTTGCTTCTACTTTCATCCGCTTGGGATGCACAAAAAAGGGACCCACAGCACTTACAGAGTACAGGAACACAACTCCGTCAACGCATTATTTAAGTACTTACTTAAGTATGTGTGTACTTGTGTAAGTACTTGTACTTAATTCAAGCCTCCTTCCACTCTTCTCCTTGCTTCTGCTTAATTTTATTGCCCGTTTCTTGTGTTGGGCGCCTGCTGAATGCCGTTTGTGTACTAGTACATACTCACTTAAGTACTACATACTCACTTAAGTAAGTACTACTTATTTCATGCTCTTTTAGAAAAACAAAGGTTAAGTCAACACTACCCTTGTCCACGATATCTATAACAAACGTTATAAGAAGCGTACGGCCAGCCCTTGAAACATTGTCCACCCCAGCATTTGTCGTGCGCTTTTTTTTCTGGCTCCCAGTATGCACATTTGCACGAAAGGTGGCTGGCAGATGTACAGGATCAAAAACTCAAAAGATAAGAAACTAGAGGCTCTTTGTAGAAACAGCCACAAGCCACAAGTTTTACTTACAGCGGGCAATACATAACACTAATACTGTGTAAATCTAAGAACTCAGCTAGTAGGAATCAGAAGCTGCCAAGAACAGGAAATAGGACTTGCGGTGAGGTATTGTACTCAGTTGTCTGTCGTTCATGGAGTTGGCGAGTGGATCACAGCAGCTACAGCGCATAAAGAACGAATGTATGCAATCGCAGCTTTAGCGTACAAAAGGTACTACTACTAGTAGGGCTAGTACTAGTACTAGTATTATTAGCAGTAGTACAATAAGTGCCCGCCCGAATAAGGCAGTCAGAAGAGTTTTCTGCAGTGTTCCGTACCGAGCAGCAGCTTAAGGAAATATAGAAGTACCCTCTACTTACCTGCCCAGATTAGTTATCTCTGGCGTCAGTGTGTATCAGCTGTATACGGTACACACGGCCCACCCCCGATTATGCCGGCATCATGGGTTGAAGAAGGAAAGCAAGCGAAGAAAAAGCAAAGCTGTGCTACGCTAGCTAGCAAAGTTATTCTGTGCATTCTTCTTTACCTTTCTCAACACACGACATCCACCCTCGCTCTTTGTGGATTGAACTGTGGAGGTGTTTTCATTACTTCATTAGCGGGTTCGTTTGCTGTGGTTTCATTAAATTTGCCATTACCTCATGCATATCAAACGTGAATAAAGCTAGACTCAAGCTGGCTAAGCTGGTTGAAATAAAAGGCTTTTTAGGTTGAAAGAAGTCATTTGGAAGTGGGCAAATCCCTGGAGAAGCCGAGAAGATTCATTCTTTTCATATCTCGGACATTACACAGCAATGCATGCCATCTTTAAATAGGCATTATGCCCGTTTGTTAACACCCTAGAATCAGCGCATTTTTTTCTTCTTTCTGTCTTTGTTCCTCTTGATTCAGGTACCGCTCATGCCCTTGAGAAGATATGAGAAGACGAGAGAGAAAAAGGGAAGAAAAGAGGCTGTCACTAATCATTTTTATCCCTCTTGTCACAAAATTTTGGTTCCGTATAGCTCTTTACACAAAGTCAAAGTTGAAAAATACTAAGGTTTTCAGATCCAGTGCACATCTTGCTGCAGCAGAGTACCCAGCCGCGTGCATAAACGAAATAAACCAGGCTCTGCGAACAACAGTGCGCTGGCTGTCTGCGCCTCACAGTCTTTGGAGTGAAAAAAGAAAATAAATAAATAAAAAAGAAGGAGAAGAAGAAGCTCGGACGTAGCCTCAATGCCGTCCACGTCCAATCAGTCTTCAATCAAGATGGCTATCAAGCTTAATATGCCATGTTTCTTAACAAAAATTAAGAAATGTTTGCTTAATCAACTGTTGACAATACAATTGCAAGACTCTATAGCATGAATGAGCAGCAAATGACAACTGGAGACAACTGCTAGTTACTTACATACATATTCATACTACCAGTGATACTTCGTACTACGTAGAGAACCTGAAATTCATGCTCCCTTCTGGACTTTTTCTCAAAAGAAATCAAAACAATGACAAGCAAAAGCGAAGCCCAAATCCACGTTTCTTCCATTCCATGCCAGAGTTAAGATTTTAAAGTGTGACAAGGCCCTTAAACCTTGCTGTTTTGCCCTTGAGGTAACCCTGACAGTGCAGTCTAACCCTCAACAAAGAAGAAAAAAAAGAAACGTCGTGAGAAGCAAGGAGTGGCGCTTAAGCTGAGACAGCGACCCCCCCCCCCCCCCCC
>LKBB01000033.1:48590-79409 GCA_001513885.1 Thielaviopsis musarum
CCCCCCCCAAAAAAAGCTTTTAACCCTTGTGGACCCTAGTGTTTATCACCTGCCATTGTTTCTTCAGAACAATGCAGCACAGTAGAATTTAGAATTAGAAGCTGAAAATAGAGAATCAAGACAGGTTTTTCTTTTCTCAACCTACCTACTTTAACTTTAAACTTTCATCTTGCTTGTCTCTTTTTATTTTATTATTATTTTTTTTTAGCAGGAAAAAGCTGCCATCAAAATAACAAATCAGCAGGGGCCGACTTTCATTTTCAATTTTGGCTGCATATTCTGCAACATCTTTTGCCCGATTTCAGTTTTCATTTCAGTTTTTTGCTTCTATTTTCATTCATCTCGGGTGTTTCTTTCTTTCTTTCTCTTTAGCCGCTTTCTCTCCCCTGCAAACCGCAAAACTGCAGCAACTTGTCTTACACCAAAACCCAACCGGAGCGCCTAATATTGGGCCTAGCCTAGCCTATCCTATACTGCTACCATCAAACCCGTATTCTAAAAAGTCTCCAAGGTCAGGATGTTGCTGTGGTCAACACCCCTTTCGCCGGCCACTGCTGTTTATATTCTGGTAAGCCATGAACCAAAAGCCCTCTTTGGCCTCCCTTGAAAGTTTCATCTGAGTTGACGGAGCGGAATTGGCTGGACCCGATGAAACTTATATGACGGATACTTGCATGTTGGTTCTTTTGGACAGTACTGAGTCTCAGTCGATGCGATGCGATGCGATGGGGTTCATTGTTCATTGCTTCTTATGCGCCTGCGACAAGCCGCTCAGGCCGCAAGCCGCCAGTCTCGTCTCATCTTATGCTGCGGCCTGTGTCACCCGTCAGCCGACTGTTTCTTAGTCTTGCTCCACGAAGTCATATCATACTCTACTACTATTTCTATTACTATTGTTCTAGTGTGTAATGGCAGAACAGCAGCTAACTGCCACTACCATTGTAGATCCTCTACACTGCCGCCTACGTATTCCCTCTTTATGCCTCCAAAACAACTCGCCCGTCGCGTACCCTAAGCAGAGACAGCCCACAGGTCATTCGCGGCCGCATTGTTTCTGTAACCTTTTCTACCATTCTGTGCAATTTTGTCAGCTGCCTGATTATTTCGCGCACTTCGTCGTGGGGCCGCCCTGATGCCCTGGCGTTTATGGGGTACTGGCCGGCTGGACTTGGCGAGGCCGGCCGGACAATTGCACTTAACTCAATGCTTTTTGCCGGGCCTCTTTTCGAGACGCTCGTGATCGACGGCGAGTGGAGGACGCTTGTTAACAGCCGAGCAATTTCTGCTGTTTGGGGTGACTTGACCACCTGGCGCAACATTGTAGTTGTGAGTAGTTGTAACAGAATACCCCTCTGTATGTTACTAACAGTATATAGGGCCCCGCCACTGAAGAAGCCCTCTTCCGCTCCGCTGCCGTGCCGCTGTTTGTCCTCGCCGGCATCTCGCCCGTCGAGACTATCTTCCTGACGCCCGTTGTCTTTGGCCTTGCCCATGTGCACCATTTCTACGAACACCGCATCACCAATCCGAACGTGCCAGTCTTGCACTCCGTCTTTCGCAGCGCCTTTCAGTTCGCTTTCACGTCTCTTTTTGGTGCGCTGGCCACATTCTTCTTCCTCCGCACGCGCAGCTTTTTGGCTGTTACGCTGCTCCATGCCCAGTGCAATGCTCTGGGTCTGCCGCGTCTTTCGGGCAGTGTGTCTCCGTACTGGCTCCCGTTTGACACGCCGGCCAACTCGACGAGTGTGCGTGTCTGGACGGCTGCTTATTATATTGTATTGGTATCGGGCGTTGTGGCTTGGTACAAGAACCTGTGGACGCTTTCATACAGCCCGCAGGGTCTCTATTAGATTTGTTAAATGTGTTGGCGTTTATGCTGATGTGAATAGGTAGTACGAGTAGTAGTACACATATTTTTGCATACGGAAGTGATCTACCATATATCTCATTTGTCCATGCCCACATACTTTTGTGTCTCTATGTCTATATGCCGTATATTTTAGTTATCCAAACTCTGTTTCTGCCGTTACTCATCCACACCCCGTCTCCGCCGCATACGCAACGCATCGCGTTCCTGCGCAATATCTGAGCTGCGAGCGTCCATTTCTGCCTCCACCTCCTTGCGTGCCTCCTCTTGCACATCTTTTGGAATATCGGATCCCCTCGCCCTCCCCGTCGTCGTGCTACTACTAGTTGTTGCCGCCGCTCCCGAGGATCCGACGCTCGCACTGTCGGGCGCATGACTATCTTCGGGCCCGCGCGTGTTCTTTTTGCGCGGCCACATGCTCGGCAGCGGAATCTCCTGGAAGCGCGGCTCAACGCAGCGCTCGTCGAACCAGCGATGCAAGCGCGACTCAATTAGCTGGGCAATCTTGGGCACGTCCTGCAGACGCGAGCGGCTGCCGAGAAGACTGCGGATGGATAGGTCCAGGCGGTAGTCGTCAAGGAAGTTGAAAGTCATCATGGTGGGCGTCTGCTGGGCGCGGTTGCTCGGGATAAAGGAGATGGAGAGCGTGCCGCTGAAGCGCGTGACGGACACGGCAAGCGCGACGGGAAGCACAACTGAGAGTTTCTTGGGGTAGTTGATGAGGATCTTTGTTTCGAGGGCGAGAGTGAGCATGTCACTAAGGTCGATATCGAGCCGAGCCTGTAGTCGCGGGCCGTCGCGCGACGCTACGCTGGCATCAAGGGACTTGGTGTTAGCCATGACGATGCCGTCCTCATCAACGGGGATAATGCGGCAGTTGCTAAAGATGGGAAAGTCTTCGCCGAGACTAAGTTCGGTGACTTTGATCTCGTCGAGGAAGTCTGGGCGCGAGCCGCCGTTGAGCGCCTTTGTCAGCGAGTCGAGAATGGCGTTGTCATGCTGCGCGTCGCTGCGCAGCTGGGCAATCATTTGTGCCACGAGCACATTGAACCAGTCCAGGCTCTCGGGCTGGTGGTTGTCTGCCTTGTAGTACGTCTTGCTGAGGATGGAGCCGATGGTCAGAGTTGTCTGGCCGCGCAGCACGCTAGACTTTTTGCGGTTCAGTGATGGCTGGCTGGAGGCGCCACGGGAAGACGTGCCGGTAGCGGAGCCGGAGCGACGCACGTTGACGAGGGACTTTTTGTGGGCCAGAGTGCGCGAGCGGCGCTCGGTGGCGCGCTGGGCGGCGGTTTCTTCGGGCGAGGGGGCGTCGCCAAAGATGAAGAAGCGGATGAAGACGGCGAGGACAATGACGACAGAAAGCTGGCCAACGATCAAGCCTTGAGTGAATGACAGCCTGGAGAGGGGGGGAGAGGAACATTAGTAAGGGGTTTGTAGAATAGGATACGAACAACCCGACTCGACTCACGTTGGTTCTAGCCGTACAATGGTAGCGTCTTCAAGCGGCAATGCCATGATTGCAGAGTGTGTAGACTCAACAGTCGGGACTCCCATAACAGGCAGAGGGGGAAAAAAAAGAGAGAGAAAAGGCGGGTGAGTCTCGGGTAATGAGTTGAAAAAAAAGAAAAAAAAGCTTAAGCCATTTTCTTTGGCCGCTCAAGCTGTTGATGTGTGACTTGAAGCTATTAACGGAAGTGAAGTTGAGTGAGAGTAAGGCAAGTTCAATGGTGGTAGTAATAAGTGGATCCTGATGGCACTGGTACGTGCATATCCCGGTTTGGCGCAGAAGTAAGCTTGTTTTGTTTGCGTCAGCCTCTTTAGACGCATAGCAGCCAATTACTACTAGTAGTAGTAGTAGTAATAGTACTATTAGCTCAAATGAGCTTGCTTAAGCTTGAAGACTGAATTGGCTTTAAGTGGCTTCAAACAACACCAACAAATAAACAAACAGCACAAAGACATTGCCATTTTGATACCCCCCTCCCCCAACTAGTTATTGCTTTTACTACACCTTTATTATCCATTTATCCGTTTCTATACTTCTCTTTCAATAATTCATCAATCCACGATCAAATAAACACGCATACGACATGGACATTTGGCAGGCTATGTCCGGATATCTGGCCAATGTGGTCACGGCCGGCGAAAAGACGGGCGGCTCATCAGCCTCATCCAAAATGAAAGTGCTCCTCCTAGACAGCGACACCGTTTCCATTGTTTCTACGGCCACCACGCAGTCGTCGCTGCTCAACCACGAAATCTACCTGATAGACCGGCTGGACAACCCTAACCGCGAAAAGATGCGCCATTTGCGCTGCATCTGCCTGGTGCGGCCGTCGCCAGATTCGATCCAGATGCTGATTGACGAGCTACGAGAGCCCAAGTACGGCGAGTACTTTCTCTTCTTTACCAATGTCATTAAAAAGTCGTCGCTGGAGCGCCTGGCCGAGGCCGACGATCACGAGATTGTCAAGCAGGTGCAGGAGCAGTTTGCCGACTTTGTCGTCATCAACCCAGACTTGTTTTCGTTTGATTTGGGAGCGCCAAACTACCGGATCTGGGGCGGCGGCGCCGAGCACTGGAATCCGGACATGCTGCAGCGCTGCTCCGAGGGGTTGACGGCTGTGCTGCTGGCGCTCAAGAAGAAGCCGCTCATCAGATACACCAAGACGAGCGGCATGGCCAAGAAGCTGGCTACTGAAGTGCGCTACCGCATGACGCAGGAGGAGCAGCTGTTTGATTTTCGCCGCGTTGACACACCGCCTATTCTATTGATTCTCGATCGCCGAGAAGATGCCGTGACGCCACTGTTGACCCAGTGGACGTATCAAGCCATGGTCCACCACATGCTGGGCATTAAGAATGGCCGCGTCGACCTCAGCGACGTCCCCGATATCCGACCCGAGCTCAAAGAGGTTGTCCTATCCCCAGACCAGGACCCATTCTTCAAGAAAAACATGTACCTCAACTTTGGCGATCTGGGCGGCAACATCAAGGACTATGTCGAGCAGTACCAGTCCAAGACCAAGAACAGCGCAGACATTGAGTCGATTGACGACATGAAGCGTTTCATTGAAGAATATCCCGAGTTCCGTAAGCTGGCTGGAAACGTGAGCAAGCACGTGACTTTGGTGTCAGAGTTGAGCAGGCGTGTGGGAACGGAGAATCTTTTGGAGGTTAGCGAGTTGGAGCAGAGTCTGGCGTGCAACGACAACCACAACTCGGATTTACGCGTAAGGTTTATCAGTCTATCAAATGGGTGTGAAACAAGTGCTAACAAAACAACCCCCCCCCCAAAAAAACAGACCATTCAGGCCATCATCCCCAACCCCCAGGTATCGTCCGAGTCAAAAGTTGCCCTGGTTGCTCTCTACGCCCTGCGCTACGCAAAGTCGCCCAACTCGGCGGTTCCAGTGCTCATTGACCTGCTGGTTGCGGCCGGCGGCGTCTCACCGTTTAGAGCGGCCATTGTGGAGCGAGTGCTGCGCTACCAGAACTCGCTGAGCCAGCCGCAGACGCAGGCCGGCATTACTGACCTCTTTGAAGGTGGCGGAATTCTCGGCGCCCGTGGCCTACGGGGACTCAAGGGCGTGGAGAATGTGTACACGCAGCATAACCCTATTCTGGAGGCAACGCTACAGAACCTGATCAAGGGCCGGCTCAGAGATCAGCAGTACCCGTTCCTAGAAGGCTCGACGCGCGACAAGCCGCAGGACATAATTGTGTTTATAGTGGGCGGTGCGACTTACGAAGAGGCCAAGACGGTGGCTTCGATTAACGCCAGTTCGCCTGGCGTGCGGGTTGTTTTGGGCGGGACGACGATTCATAATGCAGGGTCGTTTATGGACGAGGTCGAAGAGGCGGTTTCGGGGTGGCCGAGCCGTTGAACTTGTAGTAGTAGCAGTAGCTGTTATACTGTGTAATGAGTGTTATGAATCAAGTCAAGTGAGAGCAACTTATCCGTCGTTATGCATCTATCGGGGTCATTTGGCTGATAAGATAAGAAAAATTAACCACATCATTGCGGCGACTAACAACCAACCAAGCTTGTAGAATATTTGTAGCTGGCAAAAGCCGAAGCGCATAGCTGAAGCGCGCACGAACCCACACACACACATACACACACACACATACACAAGAAATGAGACTATCGAATGCGTCTCTCTTGAATCTGGGGCCGCGGCTGCGGTTTTGCGCGCGGTTTCCGCATGTTCGAGGATTAGCGAGCGCAGCCCCGGGACGCAGGTATTTATTTTTCACATGTCAACACCAGCTTGTTGATTTCAACTATTAGCTTGTTTGATTCCAACTATTTGGCTGTCTTAATTCTAACTCTCTCTTCGGCACAGCTTCGACGTCGTCGTCATTGGCGGCGGTCACGCCGGTGCCGAAGCTTCGGCAGCCGCAGCACGATCCGGAGCGAAAACGGCGCTGGTTACGCCCAACATTGATAACCTGGGCGTGTGTTCGTGCAACCCGAGTTTCGGCGGCATTGGCAAGGGCATTATAATGCGCGAGATTGATGCTCTGGACGGTGTGGCGGGGCGCATTATCGATAAGGCGGGCGTGCAGTTCAAGGTGTTGAATAAGGTCAAGGGGCCGGCGGTGTGGGTGAGTTAGACGCGGGTGAGGGGAAAGAGAGAGAGAGAGAGAGAGAGAGAGAGAGAGAGAGAGAGAAGATGCTAACTGCTACCTATCTACATACAGGGCCCCAGAGCGCAGATCGACCGCAAGCTGTATAACCGCTACATGACGGAAGAACTCACAAACTACACCAACCTCGACGTCGTGGTCGGCAAAGCCGCCGACATTATTGTCGACCACTCGGCTTCTACTTCTTCTTCTACCTCTTTCTCTGATTCCGCCGCTTCCGCCTCGTACGGCGCCATCACCGGCATCCGCCTCGAATCCGGCGAAGTTATCCACACACGCAGCGTGGTCATCACCACCGGCACCTTTCTCGGCGGTGAAATCCACATTGGCCTGGAAGCTTACCCGTCGGGTCGTATCGGCGAGGCCGCCACATTCGGGCTCAGCAAGTCGCTCAAGAGCGCGGGCTTCAAGCTCGGCCGGCTCAAGACGGGCACGCCGCCGCGGCTGCAGCGGCAGAGCATCAAGTTTGACGTGCTGCAGGAGCAAGTGGGCGATGATCCGCCAATGCCGTTTAGCTTTCTGAATGAGCGCGTGGCTGTCACGGACCAGCTGTCGTGTTTCATGACGTATACAAACCAGCGTAGCCATGACGTGGTGCGCGAAAACCTCGACAAGACGATCCACATCCGCGAAACCGTCAAGGGCCCCCGGTATTGCCCGTCGCTAGAGTCCAAGGTCATCAAGTTTGCCGAAAAGGACCGCCATCTGGTGTGGATTGAGCCCGAGGGTTTCGACACGGACGTATTCTACCCAAACGGACTGTCCATGACTATCCCCGCCGAAGCTCAGGAGCGCCTGCTCAAGACCATTTACGGGCTTGAGGACGTGGTCATGCTGCAGCCCGGCTACGGCGTGGAATACGACTACGTCGACCCGCGCAGCCTCAAGTCGACGCTGGAAACCAAGGCCATCTCGGGGCTTTTCCTGGCCGGCCAAATCAACGGCACCACGGGCTACGAAGAAGCCGCCGGCCAGGGCATTATTGCCGGCACAAATGCCGGCCGCGCTGCGCAGAGCCTGGCACAGCTTACGCTGTCACGCTCCGACGGCTACATTGGCGTCATGATTGACGACCTGATTACCAAGGGCGTGTCGGAGCCGTACCGCATGTTCACCACGCGCAGCGAATACCGCATAAGCTCGCGCGCCGACAACGCCGACCAGCGGCTCACGGCGCTGGGCCGCGCACACGGCATTGTCGGCGACGCGCGCTGGGACCGCTTTACGCGCGACCGCAGCGACATTGACACGCTGCTCGGCGTGCTCGACGGCTTCCGCCTTTCGGCGCCCGAGTGGATCCGGCGCGGCTTCCGCGTGCGACACGATACGCAGCGGCGGTCGGCGCTGGAAGTGCTGCGCACGCCCGACTCGGGGCTGGCGCAGCTGGAGGAGCTGGTGCCGCAGATTGCTACGTACAGCGACGACGTGCGGCGGCGCGTGGGTATTGAGGCAGTGTATGCGCCGTACATGGATTCGCAGGTATCGTGGCGGCGGTCGCTGGAGCGCGAGGAAAACATGAAGCTGCCGTTGGACCTGGACTATGGCCAAGTCTGCGGGCTGTCGTTCCACGAGCGCGAGATTCTCAAGGTGACGCGGCCCGAGAGTATTGCGCAGGCGCGGCGGCTCGAGGGCATGACGCCGAGTGGATCGCTTCGGCTGCTGAAGCACGTGATGACGGGGCAGAAGCGTGAGGCGGCGTTCAAAGACGTGCAGGCGAATATAGTGCGGGAGCGGGCGCGGACTGAAAAGAGCGACGATTCAGCTTCTTTGGTGCTGTGAGTAAGGCATCGGAAGCCAAGTTTGTACGATCAAGGACTTCTCTGGTGGTTGGTTAGTTTGCGCGGATTCTGGCGTCATTTGCATCATGGCTTTGCATAATTTCTTCTTTTTTGTTTTGTTTGTTATTTTTGTCATATCGAGCAGATTGGCTTGCTCTTCAGCCTTTGTACATTAGTAGATTTCTTTTCTTTTTTTCTTTTTTTTTTCTTGTCCATACAAACCAGCCCCAAACTAGGCCTTGTTGTTGCTGTGCTTGTTGAGAATCTTGACGGCGTCTTTACTGTAAATGTAGCTGGCGCCGCTCCACACCGTCGTCGTAGCCACAAGGTACCTGGCCCCGATTATTAGAATACTATACTTTTTTTTTTCTCTCACGCCACAAAGAAGACAAGGGAAAACCTACTGGAAGTAAAACATGGCCGTGGAAATGTCATACGGAATCACCGGCGTGGCAGTCGTCAGGCCAATCAGGCCCAGCTGAAGTGCTGTGTTGACCTTGCTAATCGTGGTCGGATGCACTTCGGCCGACGGAATCGAAAGGTCCCAGTAGCGCGTAAACGTCTTGGGCGGCGGCAGTGAAATGTAGCGGTAGTAAATGGCCGAGATGGCAAGGCCGACGTCGCGGCCCAGGATAACGACAGCCAGCCAGACTAGATTTTGTTAGCCTTTTTTATTCATTTATCTCTTGCAGGAGGAAAGGAAAAACTTACCCGGAAGCCCGCCCTTCATCGCCAAACACACCGTCAGAATCGTCATCAGCATCTTGTCCGCCGCCGGATCAATCACCGTGCCAACCACTGTGCGCTGATTCCAGCGCCGCGCAATCCAGCCGTCTAGCATGTCCGTGATGCCTGCATAGGCAAAAAGCCCGACGGCCCACGTGTGGTAGTCGTGCAGCACGAGGTATCCGATAGCGGGGGCTGCGAAAAGCCGCGAAAAAGTTAGGATGTTGGGCAGCGTGTATATGTTCTCGTGGACTTCGACGGCAGCGGGTTTGGCCGGCGACGGCGACTCGGTAGTGTCGGGCTTTGTCGGTTCTCTGTGTCCATTGTAGTTAGTTTCCAATTCCCTTTTTTTGTTCTTTTTCTTTCAGTATTCATTCACATACCTCAGACCGCGCTCCAGTCGAAACCGCCGCACCAGAGCATTCACACCTCCATTCACACCTCCATTCGCTCTGCTCAGTCCGATTCTCTTCAGCGCCAACGAGCTGTGGAACTTGCTCTGCCATTGCTGCTGCTGAGTCTGGCCGAGAGATATCGCCCGTAGCGGCACCACCGCCACTGAAACTCGTCGGGAACACAATAAAAGGCTTCGGGGCGCCGTGGCCGGCCGAAGGAGGACGTTCATGGTAAATGCGACCCGTCGATCATCCCTCCACTTAGATGAAATCAAAGAGAAGAAAAAGAAGAAAAAAAATATGGAAATGCGACAAGGCCTATCTCTTATTTTTTCCGTTGGTGGGGTGCTTTTTTTTCCTCAATTTCTCAGAGCTGTCGTCGCGATGCTCTAAACACTAACATTCAAAGCTTGAAAAAAAACCCCTAAATCATAACTCAAGTGAAAAATTCTTCACATCAATTCAGCTGCCTACTTCCCTTTATTCAGTTTGTGCGTCTTGCGGTGAAGCAATTGCCGTGTGTTTTAAACATTCATAGTGTTGAGCTTCTGCTCACGTGATACGGCAGCTAACTAGTAGTAGTATATTCACTATAGCTAAATCTGGTAATGCAGCTACTCCGTAGTACCTATAAAACAAGTACTACTAGTAGTCATACTACTATTATTACTCCATGAACAAGAATATCTACTCCTAAATAACCTCTACTCCATAAACCACGGCTCAAGCCCACGAGTCGCCACGTATTCACGCGCTTTCGACGGGTCAAACGGAACCGGACTAAAACTGTCGAAAATCGAAAGAGGCGCAACCAAGCTATCGTCATCTTGGCTAACGCATTTTCCATCGTTTATCGTGAAGACGACACCACATTCCCAGTTTGCTCCAATGATATTGGAAACCCCCGCTCTGGTCCTGCTGAATCGGCCCCTAAACAGCTTTTGTTAGTAGGCATTGGTAGCTCTGGAGTTCTGCCACAACATACCACGCGTTTCTCGACAAGTTCGCACTGCCAATATAGCCCCATGCCTTGATGCCTCGCCCCGTCTTTTCCCGCACATAGTACAACTTGTTGTGCATCAAAACGTTGCCACGAGTACTAACACAGTCTCGGAAGACTTTCTGCGTGAATCCATGTGAATACCACACACTTCTTGACATGAACAAAGTTCCAGCACCCTGTCGCCACGCTGTTAGTCCGGACACGGAAACGGAACGAAAAGCTTTATACCTACATCTTGGCCGAGTTTGCTTTTGTTAACCGTCTCAAGCGAGGGAAAGTAGACTCGCAGATGGTCTTCGGCATTGACATCAATGTATCTTTTGATGCCGTTTTGGTTGGACTCTTCCTCCGCAATCTGATATCCTATCAGCCAGTGTTAGTAGCTTGTATTGTATCTCGATACGTCGACATCGAAACACCTACCACGCAAGCACAAGTAAATTTTGTTAAGAAATTCAGTGGCAAGCAGTCCGACTGAGGAGGACTACATGGGTGTTAGCTTCAATCCAAATATCAGATAATACGACTGAGACCTACTTACAGCTATGTCAACTTCAATGGGGGTGTTTGTGGCCAACCCCAGACCCCGAATGGCCGTGGCTAAGCCGCAGAGGCCTAGAGATAATCAGTATCTAGATCCATATACATTTCGAGCTCGTCTTACCGGTTAGATCTCTGTCGAGCGGGTCTTGGGGTCCAGATCTGACACTTTGTTAGCAACTGTTCGTACGTGGAGACTGGATTGAACCTACGCTGAAAATACAAAGCGATACTTGTCTGCCTTTGTAAAGTCATACTTGCCCAGCGACATTATGATATTTTCCTCGAAGCCCGAAAGTTGGAGGAATTTAGCGAGACTGAAAGCAAAGGGGCCTAGACTCCATACGTCTGCAGGGGATTCCATGATCGGTAGATCGATCAAAAACACCGACTAATGAATACAATAAATAATTAGCCGACTTTACCTGGATACAGAAAACCAAGAGAGACACGTACGTTTTCCATGGACCCGGTGTAGCCCCAGTCGTACCCCACAAAGTTGGCCGTCGGAACAGCAATCCGCATGTAATTGTCGTACTTGAGCAGCATGAGCTTCGAATGCATGATACCGCGGCCATACTTTTTGGGAAAGACATAACGAAAGTTGGCATTGGGGACGTTGGCGATAAGCTCCGATCTCTACAGTGAGACGAGTCAGCATCGTTACCCACCTCTTCGTCATATAACACTTACGTGAGCGTCATCTTCGGTATGGGCGACGAGAATGACGTGCGTGCGAGAAGCATCGACATTTTTCAGTAGAAATTCCCCGTCCCATTGGTATGACGAGATGACAGCGAAACGCAGCTGATCTTTCTGGAGAACTTCCTGAATCGTGATGGAATTTGTGTTGTCAGACCTCCCGGCCAGCCAAGTCTTTCGGACTGCGCCTCCCGGGAAGCGGAGTGCTGGGCCCGAAGCGTTAGTGGCACGAGAAGTCTGGGACGTGACCCTTGGAGTTGTTGAGTTTCTTGGTTGTTTGCCCTTGAGCTTCGCTCTTGGTTCTTCTGTCGGTTTGATATCCTGCTCCGAGTCGGAGTCGATGACGATAACCTCATGTCGCCGCTTTTCACTTGTCGTCGTATCCTTTCGTTTCTTAAGCGACCCGGAAGCAACAGCCTTTGAACTGGAGTCGTCATCAGAAGAGCTAATATTTATAACCCCTTGCTGCACCCCAGCGGACTCATCAACTTGGAGTTTGCACTTTTGGCTAGTATTCCGCTGCTCCTCCTCGATAAGCGTGCTGTCGTATCTTGATCTCTTGCCCAGGATAGAAACATCCTGAGCCCGCAGCCTTGTGCGCGCAAGTCGCTCATCCTCCATTTTCTTCCGGTCAAGCATTGCGAACGACGACAATGGTGCACGCGCACGTTCTGCTTGCGCATCAGCGTTTATTTGCGTGCTGCTTGCCAGCCTACTATGATTAGGCTGCTGCGCCAATGAACCCAAAGAGAAGTGCACCTGCGCTTGCGCTGCTGCCGTTTCGGCCGTGATCCGTACCGGTGGACCTCTAGATAGAGACGCCGCAATCGCCGATGGCGTCGCTAGGTTTTCGGAGAGAAGCGCAGCGGCAACGTTTGGTGGGAGTGGCCGAGGGTTGGTGCGGGAATTTCTGGGGCCAGAGCTGCGGCTAGCCGATAACGATTCATTCAGTTGAAAATTGTCGGGCTGCATATTCCGACTCGATAGTGCAATAGCACGTCTGATATCAGCATTGTGACGTTCTTCGCCGCTTGAGTAGCCATCGTAGTCATCCATTATTAACACACAGTGATCTTTAGTATTAATTTGTGGAAGAAAAGGCGAGCTTAGTACTACTATTACGAAATAGTAAGATACATGTCAGGAAAATAGAAATAGAAAAACAATCGGAATATTCTTTAAGAAAGTAGACCAAAAGCTTAAACGTGCTTCTCCGTTGTTCAAGTTTGTTATTGTTTATTATGGGTAATTTGCAGCCTCCATGAGACTGTCATGTGCTTAGGGTTGGATGCAGTCAGGCCCCAACCGTACGTACAATCCCAAGCTTTGGAGAGTTTAAAGAGGTTGCAGGTTACATACGAGTCTGCTACAGGAGATAAACCCAAGGATTCCATCATATGCCGTGTTACGTCAACCCGCTACAAAAGCACATACGACATTGACGAGACCTTTTCCATTCACCCAAAAACTTGAAATATCATTCCACTGTGAAATAAAATAACCTATCCCAATCACATAACCGTAACCCTCAAAAGTCCAAATAAAAAGAATAAAAACCATTCAAATCCATCCCATAGTCCAACACACCCTCTGCTTAAAACCTTCAGAGGGCTTTCCAGTAGAACAAATGCTAGTATACACGCTCCTATCCATAGCAAATATTTACACAAGTACAAGTCTAGAGACCAACTCAATGTAAATATGCGAGATAAGAGAGAAAACATAGCATAGAATGCCAAAGGCGAAAGAAACAACAAAGAACCAAGAAAAGACGAAGCCATTAACAAAGACGGCAAGGGTATCCGCAAAAAAACAAGAACAAGTCGTAAATGCTTAGGATGCAGACAAAGCCTAAAAGGCCAATAAATTTGGAAAACTTCCACTGGTTGGATGTTATGTCGTATCGTGTCGTGTCGTATCGTATCGTATCAGGTGAGGTTGAGTTATGTCGGGTCGGGTCGAGTCGAGTCGAGTCAGGTTATAAATATAAACAATGGTCGTGGATGATGTGGCTTGGTAAGTGAGAGCCACTCGTCGTCGATGAGTAGGAAAAAAAAGATGGAATCCATATAAAAAAAAGCTAATGTGCCAATGCACAGCATCTAGGCCGACCCAGAAGGAGCAATCTTGAGCATTTGGCGAACACGATCCTCAAGAGATGCATCGGTAACACCCACAGGCACCATATGAGTGGGCTGCCCATGGCCATAGGGCAAAAATCCAGGCTCCAAGGAACGCTGCGGGCCGTTCGGCGGCATAAGAGAATATGCCTGAGCCGGGTTCTGGTAAATGCTCTGGAAGCTTCGCTGGTAGCCATACTGAGGCGCCTGTGGGAAGCCAGAGCCGTGACCCGAACCGTAGCTGCGCTGCTGGCTACTGGTAGAAGGGCTTTCGGGCGTCGGAATGTTGAAGAGATACGTCTTCAACGCAGTCGTGGCCTCCTCCGAAGTTTGTGTGATAGGACGCGGGGGAGTTTGCATGTTGCCTCTCGGGGGAGTAGGCATGGCGTACATAGACTGAGGCGGCGGCGTGTGCATAGCTTTCTGGGCGCTCGGAGACGGGCTGTAATGACCGCTGCTGGATTTCCAAGCTTCGCTAAGCGGCTGAGAAAAGGGAGAGCCCGTGGACTGGCTGTGGTAGCCATTGTCCGGCTCCGAATCAGCAGCACGGCTGTAGTTGGGGCGGTTGGAGCCAGCAGAACGAACCACCTTGTTGGCCGACGGCGAGTTCTGGACGCTGTTAAAAATAGCATTGAGCAGCGCTGGGTGTTCCGAAGGGGGAGTGGTGCTGATACTGAGAGGACCACCCGGGTGAGGGGAATTGAGCTCGGATCCTTGCGGAGTTGGCATCTTGGAACGTTGCTTCTCAGCCCGGTCGGCTTGGAAAAACAGTTCAAGCGGCGAAGGGGAAGCAAGCAGCTGATCAGGGCGCGGGGGAGCAGAGCCAACCGACAAACGGGTCGGCGTGCCCTGGCTAGGATGCGACGATGACGAAGAGTCAGTGTCGATAGAAGCCGCAGACGTCTCAGGAGAAGAGGTCTTCTTGCTCATGAATCTCGGGATGGGAAGCGATGATGGAGCAGGTGAGGCATGGAAAGTTGAGCCAGCAAAGGCAGTTGAGGCAGGACGAACAATGCCGGCACTATTGGGAGGAGTGGTTTGGCGGCTGTTGCCTGAGCGGTACTGGTTGCTAGATCCCTGCGGAGAGTTGGGGAGATTCTTGGGCCGAGACCGGTTCTTGACCGGCTTCTGCTGGTTCTGGGCACCCGTGGTGTTGATGGGCTGAGCCTTTTGCTGAATCTGGATGGGCTCTTGCGGCGCCTGTTGGCGAGACTTACCCTTCTGAGGGGTTTTGGGGGCATCGCGAAGGGGGACTCCGGAGCTTGTTCCACTCTCGGTTTCCGATGTGTCAACAATAGGACGAGACTTGTTGTTGCGGGAGCGCGTCTTAGTGCGAGGCGCACGTTTCTCGGACGTAGTAAGATTGGGTAAAACTGTCATTGTTGTTTAGATGTTGAGTTTGTCGAAGACAATTGTAAAGGCGGATGATGATTCGATGGAAAATGAAATAGAATTGATCAAGGCTCAGAGCGATGTTGATGTGAAAGCTGGCCAGGAGGGTGGTCGGTAGTATGTAAAAAAGAAAACGGAAGTAAAGGCGTGCGATTGATTGATGAAAAAGACGAAGTGTAAAAAAGTTGCGAGGTTTTGCTGTGCATAGTGTTTAACAAGGCTGAAATACCAGAAACAAGAATAAAAGAAGGTTAGAAACAAAAGAACAAGAAGGCAGACAGAAGGTGTGTAAAAAGTGCATATGGACTGAGAGATTGTGCCTTATCAGTCGACGGAAAAGATACTTTTTTTCAAAAGCGGACAAGGCAGTAAATCAATGCAAGCTAAGACAGGACAGGACAGGACAAGTGCAGAAAAGCACAGTAAAAAAAAACAAGGCCAGGCTAAACCAGGTTGAGAGGCGCAGACTTCTAGTTTGGAGGGAGCCCATCGGTACAGCGAGCGTTTCACTGCACACTGCATGCACACTGAAGTGATGGATTGAATCAGCGCTGCAACGCAACACATCGTGCAGCGCTTGATTCTTTGCTGGCACCACTGGCCCGGCAAGTCAGTGACCGACGGCAGCTTTGCCGTATCATCGCCGAAATTCGATATCTATCTTTTACTGCCCCTCTTGGCTGTTTGTGCACTTTTGTCTCCGATCACGCAGAAACAAAAAGTTGTCGTTCGATGACCCTTTTTTCATGACTGTTTCCTTGTCTTGCCAGATTATCGCCGAATTTATTGTTTCGTTTCAGGGCGACGATGAGGTATGGAAAATCGTGCGGAGAACATTGAGCCCCTTTGCGACAGCAATATCGAAAGGAAATGGAAATGGAAATGGAAACAGAAGAATATAAACAAAAAAAATAAACTCACCTAGAACAACGCGTATCGGAACTGAAAGGCGTACCAGAAAGCAGCGCTTCACTCACAAACACACAAGAATGCGATTAGGAGAGAACGAAAGACCTGCTGGAAACAAACAGTCCAAATGATAAAGTGCGATTGAGGCGCTTGCGCTGATAAATCGACCACGAAAATGTGTTTTTGTTGGTTTTGAAGATTGAGAGATTAGAAGATGGGAAAGAAGAAGTAAATGGGGCGGGAAGCGCTGGGCTTTAAAGAACAAGGAGCAAGACTTATGGGTTTGGGTTTGGTTCGGGTTTGGGTTTGAGTTCAGCTTCACTTTGCTTTGCTTTGGCTTTGGTCGACGGGGTTTAGGCCCTTGGGTTTGAGTCTGGGGCGATGTGACTGGACAAGGCCCTCTGTTACAGAGGCAACTTCAGCGCTAAGCCTCTGTGCGTTTCCCCATGTAGCTTCGCCAAGTACGGAGTAGGTAGTAGTGTGCCTCAGAAAGATTTCTAACTACACTGTATAAGTAATGTACTACGGAGTAGTACTGCGTACTGATGCAACGACCATTTTGTGCTGATTGTAGAATATGTACTTAAGTACTTCATACATCAGTACTACGTAGACTTGCTGAATACTCCAACGAGAGTACTAGTACTTTGTTTTGTTAGAACGATGTACTAAATGCTACTCCGTATGTACACATTTCCAAGCAGGATAGCTATAGCGTCAGCAGACCAACTGTGGCAATATGTTCTATCGCTTTTTTTCTCGTCTTATTTCTTTTTCCGGGAGGCTGAAGAAGCCCCGAGGGGCCCGAAATATGATTTGACCAACAGAAAGCTGCTCAGTCTGCCTTGTTTTGTTTAGTTCAGTTCTACTCTGTACGTACTTACTGCATACTTAAATAAGTAAATACCTGAGTTCAGGGAGCTGCGGGAGGCCCTGTTTTCGCCTACCCTAGTAGCGCTGAATGGAGCAATATCGCAGCCGCTCGTTGCATTTCTCTGGTTCCAGTATCTGTACCTTCATGATTTTAACAACTGGGGGATATTTTAAATCATTTTGATTGATGAAGTCTGTACTCCGTATATCAGCCATACATACGGTGTACAGAATTCAATCTAGATTGTCACTTTTGATTTAGCTCATCGCTTATCCCAGTACATAATATGAGTCTCTTATGCCCAGCATATGCGAATTTCCGTCACTAAAATGATATCATATCCTCGTTACGTCGCAAACAGTACAACCCTTGCTGTTCTCTGCTATACAATTAAACCCTAAATATGAGTGTTGGCCCGCACTACTTAAGTATGTCAATTATATTGGCGCAATAAACAAAGGGAGAAGTCGTACATTTACATTTGTAGTATTCTAGCGACAACTCAAGCACTACGAAGTAGTTGTATAAACAAAAATGTTGAACTCTCTTCTGCATGCTGCTCTGCGTTAAGAATGGATGAACAGGGGCTACTTTTGGGGTGTGCTAGCCCCGGGAAAGCTTTGGCACTTTTACTTGTCAGTTGCCTTGCCCAGTGCTTTTGCTGAACAGTAGTAGGTACTACTGGCGCTAATGTGTTGCTGCCTGAGTCTAGAAAAACAAAAACAAACAGCACCATTGTAGTTTCGATACCATCCCAATCCATCCCAATCCATCCCTTCTAGTATTTTCGCATTGCCTGCTTGCTCCCTTCTCTCTCAGTTATTCTTTTTCTTCTTCCGACTTGGTCTTGCTACAGGGACCTGAAAGCTAGCAGCGCGCCCATCCTCATAGTTTACCTTACTAGATTGTGAAGCTTCATTTCCCGCAAGCTCTGTACCTTGCTTTTTTAATTGTCAATATTACGTTTGCGACACTGAAATTTCGATTCCATTCCTAGCAACTAGCTAGCCTTGCACCCATAGCTTGCAATTTGCAAAATCGTCATACCTACAGATCACTGCACACGAGCTCAATACCAGCCAGACGTTGTTTAACCTGACATCAACTATTGCTTTCCATCATGGCTGATGTTGATATGACTGATGTCCCCAGCGGTTCTAAGCCGGCGGAGGAGTCCAAGGCTGTCAACAGCGGCAAGAAGAACTTTGAGGTCAAGAAGGTGTGTGCCTACGATGGCCTTGTTTAACGTCCAATAGCTTTCTGTTTTTAAATATGACTGTCGCCACTACTGGTTTCTGGGTATACTAATAGTGTTTATAGCTTCATGCCGTTGCCCTGTGGGCTTGGGATATTGTTGTCGATAACTGTGCCATTTGCAGAAACCACATCATGGACCTCTGTAAGCAAGCCTTCCTCACACTGTCGATCTTGAGCTGGACATTGCGTCGCGTGCCCCGCATTGCCGAGTATATACTGACTAGATGTACCGATAGGCATTGAATGCCAAGCCAATCAATCATCCGCCACCAGTGATGAGTGCACTGTAGCTTGGGGTATCTGCAACGTGAGTGTTATTGACACCTGGTGGTCGCCAACCCATTCACTAATGCGCCAACATAGCACGCCTTCCACTTCCATTGCATCTCGAGATGGCTCAAGGCTAGACAGGTGTGCCCTCTGGACAACCGTGACTGGGAGTTCCAAAAGTATGGCAGATAATTATACTGCCTGGAAGTCTGTCTTTACGCAATACGACAACAAACTATCCCGACGACACTTGCCCCGCCGAACGATGACCGATTTGACGACAGGCGCCCACACGCACACACACATACAGACACACATACGCAATGCGCTTAATACCCAATGGGCCTCCGGATCACTCCAAATAAAATACAAATATCACATGTATCGCCTTGTTGATAGGCATGTTTGCGCGTGCGCCTCTTTCAACCATGTTACCTCCAACTTGGAAGTTTGCCGTTACACCAGACATCTGACGGGCGGCGATTTGCATTTCATAAGGCGAGCCCATTTCACGAAGCTTTACATTTTATCGACAAAAGTCATCCTAGTTTTATATCTGGTCGTCGGTGCTGTATAGACAGATAACTCGCATTGAGTTATACACGACGAGGACAATCACTTTAAAATGTTGAGATAGCTGGTCTGAGTGCGTACGAAAGCCATGAAATACAAACTCCTAAATATCAATTTAACTACATGGCCTGTGTTCCCTTGGGTATAATTACGGATCGATGGGTGGGTGGGTGAGAGAGCGAGCGAGCGTGCGTGCGGTTGTTTACTGCGCCTTTGCCAGCAAAGACTCGTATGTCTGGATTCCTGTACCAGCAGGAAGCCACTTGACGGGGTTCTTTTTGTAGAAGGGCCATGGCGGGACAACGAGAAGAAGCGTGACGACGGCGCCAGCAAGAACAATGAAGAGACTGGTGCGGATGTCTTGATGAGTGTAGCCGTATATTAAGGCGGTGGCCTACGGAGGAGAATGTTAGAGCATGTGATTACGATACAAAGGGTGAAGTGAATAGAGCACTGACTGCATGCGTTCTAAAAGAAGACGAGCAATCCATGGGAGGAAGTGAGAGAGAAGAAGAGAGGAAAAGAAAGAGGAACGAAGAGGGCACAGGAGTGGTGATAATTGCCGGGGGCCTGGTTTAATGACATACACCAAAGATGGACATGGAAACTGTCTGGACGATCTCTGCTAGAGCTTGGCCCTTGAAGTCCTGTTCGGAGAAGAAGAGGCTTTGTTAGTCTGGCGCAAGCTTGAGGCTATCGCGTATTGCGACAAAGGCGCTAGAGGGGATGGAGCTGAAGGTAGGCGTACAATTTGACCGTCAAAGGCATCGCGAATGGTGTCAAGAAATTCTTCAGCCATATTTTGAGCTTGTTCCTGGTATAGGGAGAAAAGGAAAATACAAAGGTTGAAACGGCAAAAACACGGAAGCTTGCGAGAAAGGAAATGAGAATAGTAATAAAATAATAAAATGCTATATCGAATAAATTCGTGATCAGGTGACCAAGCACAGCTTGGAGACAGTTTTAAAAGAAGGGGCCAAAATAAGAGCCGCAAGACCTAGGAGGTGAGTAAAGAGAAAAAAAAGCAGCAGAGACAGCCAAACAAGATTGATATTTACGGAGTAGTAACTAGATCACTTGTTAGAGGTGTGGTGGCCAAATCCTTCCTTTGAGCGAGATGATGGAGAGTGCCGGCAAAGCTCATTTCCCTGCTTAATCGAGGCTGAATGGGGAGCCACATTGCTACATCAGCCTTGTCTGGGCTTCCCGCATCCAGGTCCTCACAAAGGGATCCATATTTCCGGTGGGAACGCTGTTGGCAGCTGGAAGGAAGGTGAAGGTCTACTGGCTTTTAGGCTTGTTACTAGCGACGCGGCTTATCGGCAGCCATGGCCGATAAGATAAATGTAAAGTCACGTGTAGATATGTTTTTCGGAATGGGAAGTTTTTTTTCTCTGGTTTTAATGGGTGCAGAAAAAGACAAGGCCATAAGAAAAATCGGGACAAAAAAAAGGCAATTAAAATTAAGCTGGTGAAGGCGCCATTTTAATTTAGATGGGATTTTACCCCGCCGATGTCATGACAAGAATTCCGCGGTGGAGGGGCAGTGCCTCTTCCTTTTTTCTTCTTTTTTCGATGAAGAGCTGACGGTACAATATTTGGTTAGTTGCGATGATTCCAGTCATGAGAAAGTAGGTATTCAAAAGAAAGAAAAGTAAAAGAAGCAAACTAAATAAAAGAGAGACATGAGAAGAGAGGGAGCAAAACAGGCAGAGACAAAGTGATGTTCCCAAAATGAAGAAAATTCTTTCAGTCTCGATTTGCCGCTGCCATAGTTTACAGCGTCCAGCTCCCCACCGCGATCGCTCCGACAATAGCCAAACAGGCTGTTAGTGGGCTAGTTCGATTGGTTGGATTCCTGGATTTCGTCTTTGGCCTAGTGTCTGCCCGCTGCGAATGTTAAGAATAAGAGTCAAATTTTCCCTGCCCGGCGACGGGATCCCTAGTAGCGGTGGTTTTTTTTTTTTCTAGCGGTCGATTTTTAAAATCTAGTCACGCATAAAATTGGATATTATATAATAAAATTCAACAAGTCCAAGTCCAAGTCCTTTCCTCTTCCTGTTCTCCCTTCCTGACTTGACTTGACCGCCGTGGAGTTGATTCGCTTCTTTCCTCAGCTGTTGCGCTCTTGCTTTTGCTCTTGCTGTTGTTGCTTCTGCCGTTGCTCTTGTTGCTTCTGCTGTTGCTCTTGCCTTTGCTGAGTTTTACGTGTTTTTTGTGTAAACAGCAAGCAGGTCCAAGTCCAAAAAAATTCTTCTGTTTACTCTTTTCTTCTTCTTCTTCTTCTTCTTCTTCTTCTGCTCCCTCAAAATGTCTCTCCGTGTTCTTCTTGTTGGTAACGGCGGCCGCGAGCACGCCATTGCCTGGAAGCTGAGCCAGTCGCCGCAGGTCGAGGCTATCTTTGCCGTCCCCGGTAACGGTGGCACGGCCGGCTGCCCCAAGACCACCAACGTGACGTCGGTGTCAGCCAGCGACTTTGCCGGCTTGGTCGCTTTTGCCAAGAAGGAGAACATTGGCCTGGTGGTCCCCGGCCCCGAGGCGCCGCTGGTTGACGGCATTGAGGAGCCGTTCCGTCTGGCTGGTATCCCCGTCTTCGGCCCGTCCAAGGAAGCCGCCCAGATGGAGGGCAGCAAGACCTTTTCCAAGGACTTCATGGCGCGCCACAACATCCCTACTGCTGCCTACAAGAACTTTAGCAACGCCGATGAGGCTCTGGCTTACATTGACACCATCGACCACGATGTTGTCATCAAGGCCACTGGTCTGGCTGCTGGTAAGGGTGTCATTATCCCTACCACCAAGGACGAGGCCAGAGCTGCCATCAAGGAGATCATGGTTGACCGCGCCTTTGGTGATGCCGGTAGCGAGGTCGTCATTGAGGAGTTTCTTACTGGTGATGAGCTCAGCATCCTGACCTTCTCTGACGGTTACACCTTCAAGTCTCTGCCTGCTGCCCAGGACCACAAGAGAATCTTTGACGGCGATCTGGGCCCCAACACTGGTGGTATGGGCTGCTACGCTCCCACCAACATTGCCACCAAGTCGCTGCTCGAGGTTGTTGACAAAGAGATCCTGGCTCCTACTATCCGCGGTCTGCGCCAGGAAAGATGCCGCTTTGTCGGTGTCCTGTTCACTGGCCTGATGATCACCCCCAATGGCCCCAAAGTCCTTGAGTACAACGTCCGCTTCGGCGACCCCGAGACCCAGACCGTGCTGCCGCTGCTGTCGGTTGACACCGATTTGGCCGAGGTCATGCTGGCCTGCACTGGCGGCTACCTGGATGCCGTTGACTTCAAGGTTGACCAGAAGTTCAGCGCCACTGTCGTTGCTGCTTCGGGCGGCTACCCCGGATCGTACGCCAAGGGCACTCCCATGGCTGTCCAGGCTGCTCCCGCCGGCACCAACATCTTCCACGCCGGCACTGCCCTGGACGGCACTCAGCTCAAGACTGATGGTGGCCGTGTGATTGCCGCCAACGCCACTGCCGAGTCGCTTGAGGCTGCCGTTGCCAAGGCCTACGAGGGTATCAACCTCATCAACTTTGACGGCATGTTCTTCCGCAAGGACATTGCCCACCGCGCCTTCAAGGCCAAGGCCAAGACCGAGATGACCTACTCGCAGGCAGGTGTGAGCATTGACGGCGGTAACGACTTTGTTGAGCGCATCAAGACTGCTGTTCGCTCAACCAAGCGTGCTGGTGCTGATGCTGAGATTGGTGGTTTTGGTGGTGAGCTGGATTTGTCCCGCTGCGGCTACCCCAACGCTCCCATCCTGGTTGGTGCCATTGACGGTGTCGGCACCAAGCTGATGATTGCCCACGCCATGGGCAAGCACGACACTGTCGGTATTGATCTGGTTGCCATGAACGTCAACGACCTGGTTGTGCAGGGTGCTGAGCCCCTCATGTTCCTCGACTACTACGGCTGCAGCAAGCTGGACCCCGTTTCGGCCACTGCCTTTGTTGAGGGTGTTGCTGCCGGTTGCAGAGAGTCTGGCTGCGCCCTAATTGGTGGCGAGACTGCCGAGATGCCTGGCATGTACCAGGAGGAGGATTACGATGCTGCTGGTGCTGCTATCGGTGTGGTCACTGCCGAGCGCAGACTGCCTAAGCTGAACGAGATGGTTGAGGGTGACGTTCTTCTGGGTCTGGAGTCCAGCGGTGTCCACTCCAACGGCTTCTCGCTTGTGCGCAAGGTTGTCACTGAAGCCAGTGGCCTGACCTACAAGGACGTTTGCCCCTGGGAGCCCACCAAGACCATTGGCGAGGCTCTGCTGACGCCCACTCGTCTGTACGTCAAGGCCCTTCTGCCGGTCTTTGCCAAGGACCTGGTCAAGGGTGCCGCTCACATCACTGGTGGTGGCCTGATTGATAACGTGCCGCGTATGCTGCCCGACCACCTGGCTGCCGATATTGACATGAAGACTTGGGAGCGCCCTGCCGTTTTCAAGTGGCTGCGCGAGACTGGTAACGTGCCCGCCATTGAAATGTGCCGCACCTTCAACAACGGCCTGGGCATGATTCTGGCTGTCGATGCTTCCAAGGCCGATGCTGCCTTTGCTGAGCTGCAGGCTGCTGGCCAGAAGGTGCACCGTATTGGCAAGCTGATTTCGCGCTCGACTGATGCCTGCGTTCTGACGAACCTAGAGTCGTGGTAAACGAAAGGGGAGGATTTCCTTGCTGTTTTGTTCATGGGAGTTTGTCTCGAGGAAAAAGAGAAAAAAAAAGACTGGTTAGCTGGGTTGGATTGGACTAGATATTGGGTTGGATGGGTTTGGTTGGGTAACTTAACATGGTCGAGGGTTGGCCTGTCATTTATTTGTTATACTCTTTGGTTCTATTTTGCTGTTTGTATGAGTATTGTATATCTTATGTTGAATTTGACGTTTTAAATTTACTTCTTTCTTACTTTTCACAATGAATTGTTCTTTTATACAAAGCTGGAAAGCCTCTTTTCCAATGTGCCATCTATTATAATGTTGAACAAACAATGATGATCCAATAAGTTAACATAAGTTCCGTGATATCCAGCCATCCAGCCAATCCTACCAGAAACTCCCGTATTCAAACAATACTCCAAAATGGAAAACAAAATTAGAGAAAAGAACAAAAATATATCAAAACAAGGGGTATGAGTCGTTGAGTTCATCCCCGCCCCCGAACTCGGATACCAAACGATGCGAACAATAGGAAAGTTAATCCCCCTTTTTTTCTTCTTTTTTTTTTTTTTAAAGACTGTCGTCTAAAACAGACCGTCAATCTCACCATTCTCCAGGTCAACATCCACATTTAGATAGCCCGGAGCAGTGGGCAGACCAGGAATAGTCTGAATATCGGCAGCCAGAGCATACAGATAACCCGCACCAGCAGCCATGCGCACATCGCGAATGGGAACTGTGAAGCCCGTCGGAGCACCCTTGAGAGCAGGGTCGTGTGACAGCGAGTACTGCGTCTTGGCAATGCAAATGGGAAGGTTTCCGTAACCCTGCTTGGTGTACGTCTCAACCTTCTTCTGGGCCAGGTCCGAGAACTCAACGGCCGCAGCGCCGTACATATTCTTGGCAATAGTCTCAATGCGTTGCTGGACAGACACGTTGCTGTCCAGCGTGTACAGCAGCTTAAAGTCCTTGGGCTTCTTGCTGGCAGCAATGACACCCTTGGCCAGATCCACGGCACCCTTTCCACCCTCGGCCCAGTGGTTAGCCAGAATGGCATCCTCGGCACCAGCGGCAATAGCGGCCTCGCGGATAACGGCAATCTCGGCTTCAGTGTCCGTTTTGAACTTATTGATGGCAACAACCACAGGAATACCAAAGGACTTGGCGTTCTGGATGTGCTTGGCCAGGTTGCAGCAGCCAGCACGCAGAATCTCAACATTCTCCTCCTTGTAAACAGGGTCCAGAGCAGCACCGGGAGCAATAGCAGGACCACCACCGTGAACCTTAAGCGCACGCACAGTGGCAACGACGACAACGACATCGGGAACCAGGCCAGAGGCACGGCACTTGATGTTGAAGAAACGCTCACCACCCATGGTGAAGTCGAAACCAGCCTCGGTAACAACAAAGCCGGCCGCATCCTCGCTGTCCTCGGGCTCAGTGCCGACAATCTTCAGAGCCATCTTGTCAGCAACAATCGAGCTGCAGCCAATGGAAATGTTGGCAAAGGGACCGGCGTGGACAAACACAGGCGTTCCCTCGAGAGTCTGCATCAGAGTAGGCTTGATGGCATCCTTCATCAGGGCCGTCAGAGCACCACCAACGCCAAGGTCGTCGCAAGTTACAGACTCGCCAGCACACGAGCTAGCAACAACCATGCTTCCCAGGCGCTCACGCATATCATCCAGGCTGGTGCTGAGAGCAAGAATAGCCATAACCTCGCTGGCAACCGAAATATCAAAACCAGTCTCACGAGTCATACCCTTCTCAGTGCTGGCAGTGCCGACAGTCACGCCACGCAGGAAACGGTCGTTGACATCGAGAACACGGCGCCACGTAATGGTAGCAGGGTCAATGTCCAGGCGAGCAAAGCGGGTGATCTCTTCGGGGGTCAGCGAGTCGGGATCGGTCTTGTCAATGCCGAGCTTCTTGAGACGACGGAACATGATGGGGGGGAACTTGCGCTCGCCGTCCTTGGCAGGCACAAGGCGGCGGTACAGGGGACCGTCCTTCTGGGTGTTCTCGTGGAACATGCGAGTGTCAATGGCAGCGGCCAGCAGGTTGTTGGCAGCAGTAACAGCGTGAATATCACCAGTCAAGTGCAGGTTGAATTCATCCATGGGAATAACCTGGCTGTAACCACCACCGGCAGCACCGCCCTTGACACCAAAAGTGGGGCCCATGCTAGGCTGGCGGACGTTGGCAAAAGTCAGGCGACCAAGATGAGCGCCCAGGGCTTGCGCCAGACCCATTGTGGTAGTCGACTTGCCCTCGCCAAGAGGGGTAGGAGTGATACCAGTAACAACAACGTAGTGACCGTTCTTGCGGTGCTCCAGACGTTTCAGAAGCTTCAGGTCAACCTTGGCCTTGTAGGCACCGTAGGGCTCAAGCTCGCTAGTGCTGATTCCAACCTCCTTGGCCACTGAAGTCACCTGCTTGGGGTTCTGAGAACGAGAGACAGCAATATCCGAGGGAACAGGCGACTCAAGCTTCAGGGGCAGAGGAACCGTCTTGCGGAGCTTTTCGCGGGCAGCAGCGTTGATGGCAGCTTCAACGACATTCTGCATAAGCATGGCAACAGTCATGGGACCGACACCACCGGGAACGGGAGTAATGAACGAGGCCACAGAAAGAGCAGCGTCGTAGTCAACATCACCAACCATGCGCTGGCCACTCTTGCGAGTGGCATCAGGAATGAAGTTGGTACCGACATCAATGACAATGACGCCGGGCTTCAGCCAATCGCCCTTGACAAAGCGGGCCTGGCCAATGGCAGCAACCAGAATATCGGCCTTCTTCACATGCTCGGGCAGATCCTGAGTCTTGGAGTGGCACACAGTCACAGTGCAGTCTGCATTGCGCAAAATGTAGCTGACGGGGCCACCGACAATGTCGCTGCGGCCCAGAACAACAGCATTCTTACCCTTGAGATCAACACCGGTTGACTCGAGCAGAGTCATGATACCCTTGGGAGTGCACGGCACAAAATCGGGGCGACCACCGCGCTTGGCCAGCTCACCAATGTTGGTGGTGCCGAAACCATCCACGTCCTTGTCATCAGCCACAGCAGAGGTTATGACGTACTCGTCAAGGTGGCTGGGAAGCGGCAGCTGCACCAACACGCCGTGAACACTGCTGTCATGGTTCAGGCGGTGGATGATGTGAAGCAGCTCAGGCTCGCTCGTAGTCTCGGGGAGCTTGAGGAGCTCGCACTTGATGTTGGCCTATATTGGATGTTAGATTGAAAAAATACCAACACAAAAACAAGGGAAAAAAGAAAAAGGAAAACAAACCTCAGTGGCGGCCTTGAGCTTCATGCGAACATAGGTAGCTGGAGCACAGAGGGTTAGTTGCTATAACCCTAGTCTTATAGCGCAAAGGAGCCGGGGCTTTAGTGGAGGGGTAATTGGGTAATTGGGACAAGCTTACTGGAGTCCGATCGATCGCCAACTAGAATCGAGTTGTCAGTCAGATTTAGCCATTAAAGCACATGTAAAACAGCGACAAACCTTGGATAATCGATAGCGACGGCAGAAAACGCGGGCTCGTTTTCTGGCGCTTCTGGATATCAACAACCAGGCGTTCGCGGATGGACTTGGCAATGGCCGTGCCGTCAATCTTGGTGGCCATCTTAGTGGACGTGGAATGCGAAAACAGGCGGCGCGGGGGCGGGGTTAATGAAGAAAAAAGCGGCGGCAGCCCCTGGAAATATGGGCGGTGATTACGACCAAATAAATAAAGAGAAGAGGAAGAGTTTGCGGGTGGGATCAAAAGAGAAGAAGAAGAAGAAGAAGAATAATAATCAAAGGTAGAAAGTGAGGGGCAGTAAATAACAGCAGGTTCCAACGGCGGCTCACATAGATTGGCAGTAGTAGCAGCAGCAGCAGCAGCAGCAGCGTCTGTGAGAGGATTACAGGTAAAAGTTGGTAAAAATGACTGCGCCGGACTGGAACGGAAGGATTGCAGGGAAAAGCTTGTTGCTTGTTCTCCGCGGATGCTGCCAGTTAGATTTGGAGGGGCTGCTGAGGGCCTTTTTAGGCCGTTTAGGCCATATGGGCCCTGTGAATCTTCTGGATCGGCTTGCCAGCGGCTAGGGCCGGGATTTTGCCGCAGCCTATTATTGATGCCGCACAGCTCTGTATCCCTTTGGGCTATTGAGATACTTGAGATACTATCAACGTTTCTTATATAGCTAGAGCTTGACCTTGGACAGAATCTTAGCCTGCGGCATCTTTGGCGGGCCAGTAAACGAGGGAGAAGAAAGTGGGTGTAGTTGTAGGGGAATGTCATATTGAGAAACGCAGTATCGCATAGCATAAGAGTAAAAGCTACCGCAACATTGGGGAGCTATCCAGACAAACTGGGTATCAGACACTAGCCAAATCTCGGTGTTTCGTTTGGCCTAGGAGAATGTGCACTACTGAAAAGCTAAGCACCAAACTTCCATCCACACCTTAGACAGTTGTATCTCACTACCAGGATGACGGCCGCTCACCAACCAACCACGACTTGACGGATATTCTGCAGGTTACACTGCGCTGACAACAATAGAAAAAAAATGGACAAAAAAAAGACAAGGAAAATGGACTCAACCCAAACAAGACATTCTTCAATAAATCCTGTTTACACAGTACTTTCTCCAGGTGCAGGATTTCCGCCCCAGAAGCTCCGATTTGGCAGGCCGTTTATCAGAGATTTACAGCTGCCAGGTCCCCTGGACAGCTGCCAGACGCCCCATATATGTGAGGCGCCCACCCAATCTGTGGCGTTTTGGACGCCTATTATCGCGGGGCACAAGAAAAAACCAACTTTTTTGCTCGGAGCCCCACCAAAAAACGCACAACGCCAATCAAGCAGCCAGGCAATCTTCTCCTCTCTTCCCCGAGACCAACTATCACCACCTATCCGAACGAACGGCCCCTTTCGCACTGTTACCTGGTGTTTTTTTGGTTTTTGTTATCAGATTTAATAAATCCCAGTCAAAATGCGGCCTATTCTCCTTTCGGGCCACACTCGTGCCCTCACCCAGGTTCGGTGAGTTTTTCTCATCTCTTTGTTACCGCCCATTGCATTGTCTTGCCCATCAACCTCCATTGTTGTCGCTCCCTTGTCGTGATGCTGTCGCATCGCAAAAAAAGCTGCATCATTGATGTCCCTGAAGCTAACATGTATTACCTAGCTACAACCACGATGGCGATCTCATCTTCTCGACCGCCAAGGACCAGCAGATCTGTGTGTGGTATGCTCACAACGGTGAGCGTCTCGGTACCTACAAGGGTCACGTCGGTGCCATCTGGACCGTAGACATCGACCCGACTTCGACCCTCATGGCCTCCGGCTCTGCCGACAACACTATCCGTCTGTGGAACGTTAAGACTGGCAAGCAGCTCAAGTGCTGGGAGTTTCCCACCGCCGTCAAGCGCGTCGAGTTCAGCGAGGATGGTACCAAGCTGCTGGGCGTCACCGAGAAGCGCATGGGCTACCTGTCCAACATTGTCGTCTACGACATCAACCCCGACATCGAGGCCGAGCAGACCGACGAGCGCGCCCTGACCATTGTCTGCGACTCTAGCAAGGCTACCGTTGCTGGCTGGAGTTACATGAACAAGTACATTATTGCCGGCCACGAAGACGGTTCCGTTTCCCAGTACGACGGCAAGACCGGTACTCTTCTCGAGAACTTCCCCATCCACGAGCTCGACGCCATCATTACCGACCTGCAGTGGTCGTCCGACCGCACCTACTTCCTGACTGCCAGCAAGGACAAGACCGCCAAGGTACGCCGTATCCCTGTTTGCCATGCCCCAAGGAATTGAATACAAGATTGCTAACTGTGTTTTTTTTATACAGCTCATCTCTGCCAAGGACCTACGTGTTCTGAAGACCTACGTCGCCGATACCCCCCTGAACAGTGCTACTCTGACCCGCAAGAAGGACTTTGTCATTCTGGGTGGTGGTCAGGCTGCCGCCGATGTCACTACCACCAGTGCCCGTCAGGGTAAGTTCGAGGCTCGTTTCTACCACAAGATTTTCGAGGACGAGATTGGCCGTGTCCGTGGTCACTTCGGTCCCCTGGTAAGTTCTTTTTCTCTATCTCTCACGCGTTGGGTTTTTGGAAACTGTACTAATAGTAATTGCGCGCAGAACACTGTCGCCGCCGACCCCACCGGCAAGTCGTACGCTTCCGGTGGTGAGGACGGTTACGTCCGTATCCACCACTTCGACAAGGGTTACTTTGACTTCCTGTACGAGGTTGAGCGTGAGCGCCTCAACAAGCAGAACCAGAGATAAGCGCCTTGCTCTATTTTCATTTCTCTCCCTGGCCATAGCCACGACCCGTCTTGCTCCTGTGCCTCCTTACGAACTTATGTCACCAACATATATCCGTCCATCACTTATACGACTCCGAGAGGAAACTCTCTAGCTACGACTCGACGAACACTCGAAACTCGGTCCCCGCGCCACGATTCGCATGCTCGACGACAATAGCTTTAGTTCTCGGTGTACCTCTTCTTCGACAGCCTTGTGCCATTCTGTGGCCCCGACATGTTTTCTCTTTTTTTTTTCGGATGAACCAGGCACGGGAGGAAGCTTGGGGTTTCCCTCCTTTTCTTTTCGTGGAAGAACACATGGCTTGTCTTATGCTGAGCCATGACGGCGTATTATTTGCGTCGGCTGCTTTGGGTATGGCTTGTGGTTTTAGACTGGCAAAGCTGAAGATGTTCATTTTTGCCTGTGTGAAACACAAGCCATCCTGACCAGATTGGTTCCCCGCGACCATCATCTTTTCATGCTGTTTTGGCACCTGTTTTTGTGGGCAAATATTGGCGTTCATTACTTACTTCATGTTTTACTGGCTGGGTTTTCTGTTAATATGTTTTGATTTTCTTTTGGTTCCAATTGCCTTTTCTTATTTTCTTTTTCTTTTTTTTTTAACTCGCCCCGTTGCTTGCCACTCGGTGCAATCCTTTGTCTTAATCTATTTCCTAGATCTCGAGGAGTATATGATGACCGAACGTACTGTTTGGTATGGCAACTGGGGCATATATGTGGCTGACCGGTGATGGGTATGTGGTACGGGATGGGCTGGACAATGGGGGGGGG
>LKBB01000033.1:79459-93513 GCA_001513885.1 Thielaviopsis musarum
GGGGGGGGGGGGGGGGAATAGATACGAAGAAGATGAAGAACAAAAGTATCAAAGAAGATGAAAAAGAAGATAAAAGAAAGAAGCGACATTCACACATACACGCACCTATACAAGAGAAGTCTGTCTACCTAGCAGCTGAGCAAGACAAAACTGAAGAAGTGAGGAGAAAAGAAAAAAGGGTTTGCCAACAAAAAGCACGGCTGGGGATTTCTTTGTTGTTTATGAAAAGTTTCATATTTGCTAGGTTTTTAGCCCGAATTTCACTTGATATCATTGTTCTAGAGATAAAACGACGATTATGCAGTCAATCTATGATTATAACGGTTCTAAAGGATTTTCAAAGTACTTATTGTGGATATGATTGTAATGAGGTCTTGTACAACCTTTATGTTTTTCACCATACTATGGCGTTACTTTGATGAAAACCACAAACATATATGTTGATGAAAACCTCAAATGTATATGCTAGCATTAGTACTAATGTTCCCCTGCAGTCAGCTAAATTGAAGAATCAGTTGAATCATTTTTGACGAGAAACAAGAACCCCGAATCTAGAGGAAACAGTAATATTCTCATCAGGCCGTCGGGACTCGGGTCTGTGTGTCGGGTTTGAGAAGTTCGTGTTGTTATATAAATCGGGCGGTGGGACGACTGGAAATTTTCTTTCTTTTTTGTTTGAGAACTTTGCTTTTAAAATAAATGTAAACTTTTGCGGGTTTCTTTATTATTTTGTTTGTTCATCATACTAACAGTTTGACATTAATTCTTACTTGGTCTTGCAAGTAGTAAGTAGTCTATATACGGACGGCTTATCACTATTAGGAGTACTATTATACCGGTTTAGTAGTCATGATCAGATCAACCCATCAAATTCGCAGGTGTATACTTGCTATCGTGTTCAAGGTTTTCAGATATTCTGATAAAAGAGAATCGGCAAGGCTGAGGCCTGGTCTTGCGATGCGCATATTCAAGCGGAAGTCACGACCGGCAAATCTACGGCGCCGTGTAACAAACAATCTAGGGCTTAACGTTGAGGCCACTGGTATTAACCGGGTAGTCACATGATTGCCGATCCAGAGCCCCATAACCCAAAGCTATGCTCGGGAAATTCTCCCATGAGTGACCAAACCTCGCTCCAATCCGACGCAAACTCGGGCCCCTGCGAAAGTCCCTGCAGACTCAAAGCCGACGCCTGATCGGTGTGGCCCTGCAATTCCTGATGCTGCTGTTGCTGCTGACGCATTCGCTCCTCTCCAACCGTCTCGGTATCTCTTCTCGCCACGTTTGGCATACGCTGGTGTTCTTCGGCCGACATTCCGTTGGCATCGTGGATCGACGACTCCAGTGCTAGATAGTCATTGCGGGTTTTGCCGCCGCGGAAACTCGGCCCGTCTTGGCTGGCGCGCTCGTACAGTTCCTTGAGATTTTGGGTGGTCGCCCACCAGGCCTTTCCGAGAGGCCAAAGGCGGCGAAATTTGTCGAGATAGGCAGTATCATTTTGGATATCGCGGGCGGATACGTCACGGCTGAGACTGTGGTTCATCAGCGGGAAGTAGTTCACGTATGTGTTCATAGTAGCAGCCGAGAAGGCACATATTCCGGCAAATGGCGTGATAAGGGGAGCAGAGGAACTCGAGAGGGCGAAGAGGATCTGAGATGTCATGGACGAGGCATTGAATAGCTCTGAATATCGAAGAGACCACCAGCCTGTCGGTGCTGTGTTGGGGAGAAGAGGCGGATCGGTCGGGCCGACTGGAACATCTGTGGGCGTCGGAAGAAAGGGAATCCATTCTCGAATGAGCCACAAAAGACTGCAATGCAACAAGGTCAGTAAGAGAGGTTATGATGAGCGACTCAGGCAAATACTAACCTTCCATAATAGATGAGGTTGAGAAATCCAAACAACTCTCCGTTGCCGCCGGAAATGTGAATCTCAGCCGACGTCTCGGGATAGCACAGTCGTTTTCCGTGCCTCATTCGCCAGTGTCGAACAAGTTCGTACATTCCCATCCATTTGGATCCTTGCTCCCACGGAATCTCTCGGGGAAACCGTCGCCGACCGCCCGATACTACCCAGCGCGAGATATCCGACCAGATTTCGATTCCCTCGACAATGAGCCTGTGCGCCTGGTCTATATCGGAAATCTGGTTCAGGGACATGTCCATCATGTTTTCTCTTGACGGCGACTTCTTCTCGCCGTTGTGCTCGCCAAACAGAAAGTCCTGGTTTCCCCATGGCCACCATTGCGTGACGAGGCCCAGCGGCAGCATCATTGGTTGCGGCTGGTTGCACACTATGGTGCGGTCGACCATGAAGCAGGCCCAGAATGTGCGGTTGAAGACGCCGTCGTCAAGGGTCATGGGTTCTGTTTCCGCGGGTGCTGGGGGGGATGTTGCTGTGGAAGAAACATCGCGGCAGCTGAGAATCTGAACCATTCGAAGGGCCATGCCTAGGCATTTATGTTAGCCGTTCCGACTTCTAGTACTACTACTGCTAATCAAGTGCTGCAGACTGAACTTACCAGCATACATCCACGCTGCATCGGCATTCGCACCGCCCCATTCTTTCACTGCCAAGAGCAACAAAGCCTGTACCGTGACTATATTCTGGCCTGTGGCCGCCATCAGCATGACCTCTCGCGCCGCCCTCTCGGGCAGTCTTTCTCTGAGCACATATGCCGCGTCTTCAGCCTCAAGCAGCGGCGCTACCAACGTTACCAGTGCTGTATACAGCGTTTGCGTAGCCGGGCTCGGCACCTGCGCCGGCCGCGACGACGAAGATGACAACAGCGCAGCGGCTGCTAACTCGCGGCAATCTCGTGCTACAGTGGGCTGGTGCAGGAAGGCGAGGTCGGGGAACTTGGCTGCAAAGAGTTGGCTTGCGCGCTGGATCAGGGCAGGTGGAAGAGACGCTGGGGAAGACGTGTCAGAGAGCGGCGTCGGCATGTGCGACGGCTGCGATTGTCCTCGTTGGAGGGGCTTCTGGTCAGATACTACAAGCGTGGGCGGCGCATTGGATGATGAGCCTGGCGTCGAAGTGGAAGATGGATTGTTGTTGTTCTCAGACGGCACAGACGACATGGTCCGATGAACGGTAGACACATGCCAAGTCTGGCCCGACGCCGCCTTGAGGCTTCTTTTAACACGGGGTCAGTATTTCTTCTTCTTCTTCTCTTTTACCAAGTGCTAAGGGAAGTACCAAGGGTCATGGCTCACCGTTTCTTTAGCACTGGGCCGCTCAATTCACACGTCGCCTGCAAGCCCGAGCGCAAGCAGCGCTGACACGGGGCCGTTCCATCATGGCGACATTTTATTTTTGAGCGTCTACATTTTATTTTCTGATGCGTTAGCGGATGTTCGCGCCTCTTATTTTCTTCATGCACGAGACATATTAAAATATATATATATATAAAAATATAAAAAAAAAGTATAAAAAGAAGAAGAAAAAAAAAAAAAGGAATAAACGTGCCTGCACGCTGCACACGCAATTGTTGTCCGGACCATTTATAGGTGACGTTCTTTATGTATCCAGTTCTTGTCGAGCGTGTTATTAGACGAATTAAAAATAAATATAGATATGCCAAGCGGATATCAAGTTGAGGAGCAAAAGAGATAACGGCTGATTGAAAAGTTAAGATGAAAAAGAAACAAAAGCGACTTGTGAAAAGCCTCATTCCACATCAACCTTTTGAGAAAAAAAAAAGAAAAAAAAAAACCGACTTAAAAATAGTATTTAAACAATTCCGCGGTCTACAAGGGGCTAGCTAATTCTTCCAAGCTACACTCTTTTTTTTCGCCATCGAAAAGGACGAAAAAGAAACAAAAAGCGCAGTCGGCCGTTATACAAAGAGTCTCCACTTATCTTTGTCATAGTTACTACCCCCCTACATCACAAGTTGAAAAGATTAACTATCAGAAAACGTCCATGTTCAGCTAACCACTAACAAAATAATAATAATAATAAACCTCTCTTCCCAAAAACACCAGCAAGGCAAAATCAAACAAAAAAAGAAGAACAAAGAACAAAGAACAAATAAATCAAAAAAGACAAAAATCGAAACTAGCCCGTAGATGTTCTATGCTGGGTCTCTCTCCTCTATCTATGTCCCCCTCCCTCCATCTAGACTACTTGCGCTTCGCCTTGCTCTTGGACTTGCTCGCCGCCGCTGGAGGGTTCGATGTTGTCGAGGCTACACTGGACGCACGCGATGGCGTGGCCGACGTGGCTTTGCTGCTATTACCGCCTCCCGTGGATTTGACGCTATCCAGAGTCTTGTTCTGTAGGGGCCCCTGTGTTAGCCGTCCGTTGAGCAAGAAGGGCCAGAAGGAGGACAAGCAAGAAGGGGAGAAGTACAAGCAAGAAGGGGAGAAGTACAAGCAAGAAGGGGAGAAGTACAAGCAAGAAGGGGAGGACAAGCAAGAAGGGGGGGGGGACAAAGACGAGGAGAAAACAAGAACAAGATGGGAAAAAGAAAGAGGAACAAGAGAAAATCTCAACGTACCTTGACGCCGTTAGCTCCCGAACTGCGCGCCTTTTTCTTGGCCGGCGCCAGTTCCAGCGCGCTATCCTCTTCATTGTCCGAATCGTCACGCTTCGTCTTGCCATTAGCCCCGTTTCCGTTGCTGTTGCCGTTGACGCCCTTGTTCGACCCGGCATCTTCAAACTCCTTGACCACAGCCGTCAGCAACGTGGTGCAGCGACGGCTCAGCTCGACGGGCGTGCGGCTCAGGAAGAACCAGTCAAAGCGGAACAGCGGGCTCTCGCGAATCTCCTCGCGCATCAGCTCGTAGATGCCCTCGCGGTCAATGCCGTGGCGGTCCAGCAGCACCAGCAAGAACCGGTCCTCTTCCTCCGTGTACACCTTCTTGTTGGTCGTCGACACCGAGTAGTTAATCTTGAGCTGCTGCAGCGGCACGCGGTACATGTTGAGCTTCTTGCGCAGCAGCTTGCGCTGGTGTTCAATCTTGCGCGTGCGCTCCTCGCCGTCCTCGATAATCTTGAGGTACTTGGCATAGTCGGTAATCTCCGTGTAGCGCTGCCAAAACGTCTTGGCATACGCCCGCACTTCGGCCGGCGTCTTGCTGTCAACCTCCTGCGCAATGCCGTCAATGTTGTGGCGGCCAAACTTGGCCGATCCGTTGATAAACTGCTGGAAGTCGCGGCGGTTCCAGTCAAAGCCCTGTTCCGACAGCTCCTGCTTCTCCTCCTGCTCCTCGGCCGTCAGCATCACCGCACTGTCGATTTCCTCCTGGTCGAGCGCGCGCTCATTCTCGCGCTCTTCCAGCGTGCTGGCATCGCCGTCGCTCAGCGGCACCTTGTAGCCAATCTCCTTGCGATAAAACGCAGTCTCGCGCTCCTGGAGGTCACGGAGACGCGCCGGGTAGAACTGGTAGTCGTGGGCCGAAACCTGCTTGGGCGCACGGGGAGCCTTGGGCTTGGCCTCGGCCTTGGCCGCCGTGGGGTACATGGCCTGCTTGAAGTACTTGTCCATAGAGTACGACTGCTCCTTGCGCTCACGCTTGGCCGGCTCAATCCAAGCCATGTTAATCTCCTCCGTCTTCTTCTTGCTAAAGTTCTCACCATTCCACTCGTACGCCGACTCCGACGTAAAGTTTTGCAGGTCGTCCAGACCAAGCTTCTCGTACTTGGCATTGAGCTCCTTGGTACGCGCTTCGCCGCGAGACAGAATGTTGTCAATGTCGCTGTCGTCAATCTTGCCGCCCTTTTCGCCAATGACTCCAGTAGCACCCTTGGTGTTGAACAGGTCCTGCGCACCATGCTGAATCATCGACAACAGCTCGTCCTTGTTGGCAGCAGCCTTGGCAGCAGTCTGTGTGCGACCCTGCTGGATAACCAGCTGGTCCAGACGAAGCTTCTGGGCAGCTCTCTCAAGAACCTTTTCTTCAATGGCCTTGTCCGTGACGAAGCGGTACACAATCACCTGCTTGGTCTGGCCAATACGATGGGCTCTGTCCATGGCCTGCAGATCGGCCTGGGGGTTCCAGTCCGAGTCGTAGAGTACGACAATATCAGCAGTTGTCAGGTTGATACCAAGACCACCGGCACGGGTAGTCAGCAGGAAGATGAACTTTTCCGATCCGGGTTTGTTGTACTCGTCAATGGCAGCAATACGGTCCTCGTGGGCCGTGCCACCATCGATACGGCAGTACTTGTAGCCACGGAACACACAGTAGTCCTCCAGAATATCCAACTGACGGCTCATCTGCGAGAAAATCAGGACACGGGAATCCTGCTTGTGCATACGCTCCAGTAGCTTGTCCAGAACCACCATCTTGCCCGAGTTCTCAACCAGATGCTCGTCCGTAGTGTACGGCGGGCCAGGCTCGGCACCCTCAAACAGATACGGGTGGTTGCAGCACTTGCGCAGCTGCATGACAATGTTTAGCAAACGAGTCTTGGACTCGCGCTTGCCGCCGGCGCCATTGACGGCGTCAATGTCCTTTTCCAGAATCTTCTGGTACCATTTGACCTGCATCTCCGACATGCCAATGTAGACGTTGAGCTCCTTCTTGGGCAACAGGCTCTTCTCCACGTCAGCCTTGACACGACGCAGCAGGAAGGGCTGCAGCACACGGTGTAGTTGCTTGACAACGGCATCCTGATCTCTGTCTTCGCCCTTGAACCATTGGTCAAAAGCCTCAGAATCACCAAACACATCGGGCAGCAAGAAATTTAGCAGGGCCCACAGCTCGTGCAGGTTGTTCTGAAGCGGGGTGCCGGTAATCAGGAGACGGTTTCTCGAGTTGAAAAGACGGACGACTTGGGCGAGCGACGATTCTTCGTTCTTGATACGGTGAGCCTAATAATAGAGTGTTAGCATGGCTTGTTTTTTTTTTTTAGTAAAGTCCTCACTGGAATGACAAACCTCGTCGATGATGATGTAGCCCCAGGCAAACTTGCGCAGATGCGCCTTTTCACGCAGCACAATCTCGTAACTGGCAATGCACACGTCAAAGTCCTCCTCGGCCAGACGGCCATTGATAAGGTTCTGACGCTCCTCCTTGGAACCCTGGAGGATCAGCACGTTGACTTCGGGCGTCCACTTGCCAAATTCACGCTTCCAGTTGTCCAGCGTGGACTTGGGTGTCAGAATCAAGTGAGGGCCCTTGACACCCATAACGTGACGCAGGTATCCCAAGAAGGAAATGGTCTGCAGAGTCTTTCCCAGACCCATTTCGTCGGCCAGAATACCCGAAATACCGTTCTCGTGTAGCGATACCAGCCAGTTCAGACCAGCTACCTGGTAGTCACGCATGGTACCATGGATGTAGCTGGGCGAATCGCGGAAAACAGTCTCGGCAGAGCTGCCGTCCTTTTCGTCCTTGAGCAGCTCGGCGTCTTCTTCGGCTTCGGTTCTGCGGCGGCGGTCAGTGCTAGCTCCGCCCTGGCGGCCACCGGCCTTCTTCTTCAACTTGGCGGCTTCGTCGTTTTGACGGTCGATTTCACGCATAATGTCGCGGATCTTGGGGTCGGGGTTGGCTTCGATGAAATGACGGAACAGATCGGTCAGGCCGAGCAGATAGCGGAAGCGACGAATTGTGTCATCCTCCTAGGGGATTGTTAGCTGTTATGCCAAAGTGACTTGACCTGCATAGGAAACAAACGAACCTTTGATTCGCCCAGGCTGTCCAGCTTCTTGCCAAAGACAGTCTTGCGCAGCTGGTTAGCCTCGCCTCTCTTTTTCCGGCCATCCATAACTTCGGTACTCTGGGATTCCGACGCGGAGTTATCATCAACCTCCTAGGGGGTTCAATGTTAATATAGCAATCCAAGCAAACAAGTACAATCCGACGTACCATGGAGTCGTTGGCACTGTGTTCGGGCGCATCAACCATTGACGCGTCCGAGTCCGGCTCGTTTGCCCGAGATGAACGAGTAGGCATTGTGTGATTTTGAAGTTTGTTTCTAGTAAATGCGGCGGTAACAAAAGTGGGAGCTAGATTGGACGAAGCCGGCCACTTAACGCGACTAAAACGCGTTTATACGGGCGTCTAAGTAGACAAAAGTCGACCAAGAAAGCAATGGATTGGACGCAGAGTGACGCTCGAGATGGAATCCGATGAAAAGTCCGTCCAATCAATGGTCGAATAAGGTGGTGGTCGTCGTCGATGTTATTGAATTTTGTGGTGGTGAGAAAAAAGAGAAAAAAGAACAAGAAAAAGCCCTTGCTGAAGCTTTGGTGGTGGTGGTAGAGTTTTTTGGTGCAAGGCAGGAGCAGGAGATATTACAGAAGGTGGATGGAACGGCAGCCGCGCAAACGAGGAAAGAGTAGAGCGCCAGAATAGGAAAGCTGGTACATACACTAAACCAAGTAAGTCTAGGTCCACTGAACTTGGAGGGTACTGTATCGGCATATAGACGCTGATTGGCGGGATTAGCTGCAGTGGACCGGAGGTGGGTCAATCACGGTTTATCGATATCCAGTTGCGTTTTAAGAAAGAAAGGCTCTGTTTAAGTAAACACTAAAAGTGGTCCCTGACTACAGCACCAAGACAACCGGGCCGCAACGCTTTTTTACGCAATGTCACCTGGGAAGCCGTCATCACATCACAAGCCAGTCCGTGGCACGGCAAACAAGTGCTGATGTTTTGCCTTTTCAGAGTACTGCGTATACCTTTCCAGATATACGGAGTATGCAAGGCAACACCTTTTCATACTGTACGGAGTATATGCGCAGTACCGACTCTTCAGTATATACTCCGTATACTCCGTACTTCTTGATACTCACAAAGTACATTGAAGTAACTGAGACAAACTGTATGACTTGGCAATTTAGTGTACGGTACAGAGTTCCCTCTTCCTTTTGGCCCTGTAAAAAAAATTCAGCACTCTATGATTCAGCGCTCATCACCAATTAAGACTGAGCCTGTACTTGTGCTGTGTATTTCGCTCCTTTCTCTTCTCTTTATTGTCTCTATCCTCATCCTTTATCGCACCCACTTCCCCTCTAATCAGGCCTCCAGATTGGCTGTGATCTCTATATGCTAAATTTTTCACAAGGCCGTGCTGGAAATCCCGGCTCTTTTGGCGGCCTGTGACTCTATTTTGCTTCTGCGTCCACTTTCGCTATTGCTTCTGCGTCCACTTTCGCTATTGCTTCTGCTTCTGCTTCTGCCTCTGCTTCTGCTTCCTTTGCCTCTGTTTCCTGCTTCCTTGATTCTATCATTTTCGCTCGTTGCTAATCTGCGACCTTCGACGGCTTTCTTTTCGCTATTTCGCTAGCATCTTTTTATCGATTGGCTGTGCCTATCAACTACTACTACAACACATTGTACAATTCATGTATCCAACGCTTGATTAATTGCTGCTGGTTATTGCATATTCCGCCGCGCTCGCTCAGTCTTTTTCCCCTCCAGTTGCATCTCAAACTACATCGCTTCTGGTTTTCTTTGACAGTATTATTCCATCAGTGTAGCTGTGCTGGTCTCGGTGAGTTTTCCCTGTTAGTATCTTCGCTTTGTTCTGCATTGCGCCTGCACTACACTTTCTCTGCACTACACTCTTGCTTGATTCATCTACCCTTCCCTGTCCTGTCCTGTCTATCTAGTATTAGCTTGGCTTTGTGCTTCATTCCGGGCCGTCAAATGCGCCAGCAACCTTTGTACAGCTGAGTGGCTGTAAAAGAAAAATAGTAGACAGCCCACAGCCAGCCTATGGCTATAGCTAGGCAAATTTCAGATACTATCAACAAGTTGTAAAGTACTTGCATAAGTTGCACACAAGACACAAGTCCGATCCTCAAACTCAAACACCCAGAATCTCGCCTTTGCTCTCCTACTCAGTCCATCCATCTCCACCTTCAGCCCAGCCAAGCCCCCATGTCATGCTAACAAGCGGCGTCATCAGCTCCATTACACACAGCAACAACGCCAGCGCCCAAATCCCGTGACCGAATCGAATCGCCTTCATTTGCGCTTTTTCTCTGCTTCTTTTTTCTCCTTCTTTGTCTTCTTACTTCTCTCGATCGCCTGTAATCACTCGTCAACCATTTCTCAACGGCCGCCAAATCATTCTTTATCCTGTGCCGCTTTCGCATCGGTTCCCTTCGATTCGATTCGATAACTGCGTACAAGACACACTCACCTTGCTCTCTTGTGTCCTGGACTTCGTATCTTGACCTTTTTTAATTTGTTTTCTTTGGATTCTTTTCACCTCTACCTTTACGCAGAATCTTCAGACTTCGATTCGTCCCGTCCGTTGGCTGATTGCCATTGTCTCGCCGACATACGAAACACATCGACCACATCAAATCAACCTACACATCGCCGATCGTTTCTCTCAAATCCAGAATGACGCAAGGGTCGTCCGAAGACCTTCTCGAGTCCTTTAAGGCCGCTGCGCTGTCGGTGACTAAGCTTTACAAGATATCGGCCGCTGCACAAAATAAGGCCCGCCTTGAAGGATACCAAGAATGTGTCGAAGATTTACTCGCTTTTCTCGATCGTGAGAATATTGGCCTAGGAGATGGTGAGGGTTGGCTTATTCGCAGTTGGGCTACTGAGCGGCTAAACGGCGACGCCGCTATGAACACTGGAGAAAGCGACGACGATGAGCTTTCGGCCCCCGAACCACCTCGGAGTGCCCCTCCATCAACCTCTTCTACCATGTCCTCATCTGTCGCCTCGCTTCCCGCTGTCGTTCCCGGTGCCACTACCGCTCCTGCATCAACAGCAAACACCCATGCATCAACCTCGGTCGCCGCCGCCCGCTCCTCGATGTCCCACTCCGGAATCGCAACTATGTCGCCTGCACACTCGACATCGAATGACAACATATCCACATCGGACAAAGGCGATAATACTACGTCTCCTATGGCCTCTGCCCCTGCTCTTGTTCCTGTTCCTGCTCCTATGTCCACTCCAGTAAAGACCTTTCCGACAAGCTTTACTGTCCCGACTGCCGATGCTTTTACCTTTCAATCCGGAATAGCATACCCCAACATTGATCAGCTTGCCCTCTCAGACACCACACCTACGGCTCCCCGCACATCTCTGCGTCCTAGGAATACTTCTAGCGTAACGTCCCGCAGCTCACAGTCCAGACACCTTGGTCGTGGTGCAGGTCACAAACGCCGGATCAACATAGAAGAGATATTTGACGTTGGCGATCTAGGCAACGGCAAAGATGTGTTTGGAAGCGGGTCCAAGAGAAACAGGCACACTTGAGATTTTCTTTGATCGCATGTCTGTGGCTGTACGGTGATTCTTGGGATGACGTTGTCATGGTTTGGATCACATGTCGGTCCTGTTGTTTGTTTGCTTTCCGATGAGGACCCTTTGCAAGCGCTATACAAAGCACGTATGCTCTCGTTCACAGTACGTGAAGCATTTACCATTCCAGGTCAGAGTCGGCGTTTTCTGTTGGGCTACTTCCTGTCGACTATTTGCATTTGGACGGAGTATTCTTTTTTTTCTTCTTTTTCTTTTCTTCGGATTTCCTTTGTCGACATTCTAGGGCTTTTGCCTCCCCGCCATTACCTATGGCTCTCTTTCTTTTTTTTTATTTCCTTCTTTCTTTTTCTATCTCTTGTCTATGGGTGGTTGCTTCTTCATCCTGTCTCGCATTCTGATTTTTTATTGTCTTTTTACTACATCATTCTGGCTGGTTTCTTCATGGTATATAATGGATGGGCATTGACGAGGGCGCTCACGGTCACCGGAGGCAAATGTTTTTTTTATCAACACACAACATTACGACCAACACTTTTTTTTGGGCTTGCTTTTTTAATTGTTTTTTTTTCTGTATTATTTTTACACCTCTGGTGGTTTTTGGATGAACGGCTGATGAAGACATCTAGCCTTGGGTTTTACCATGAACGGGCATGGTACCTTTTGCGTTGATTTCCCATTTTATTTCTTATGTCTATATTACATTTTTGTTAAATCATACTACATATTACACTGGTGCTACGATACTTGATCACTTGGTTGGTCTCATTGGCTCGCTTTTGAAATTTTGGCCTTTAGTGTATGTTTCCTGTTATTGTTTCCATGGTAGCCTTGAGAAATACACGGTAAATTTCCTACTATATTTTATATATTTACACCACTACTTCGCAAAGTGATGAGGTGTCTCAAGTAAAGCAGCAAATCTTGAATCGCCAAAAAGCAAGAAAGGAAGAAACTCCGTAGCGCCTGTAAGTTTGTCATGTAATATCCGTCATCTCCGTCGTCGTCGTTGTCGTCATCGCCGTCTTGTCCAAGCTGAGCTTGGAGCTTTAAAAGTTGCCGACGCCGGGCGTCCACGTCTCACCAATCTTCTTCATGGTCTCGGCAAACATTCTGCTCGTGATGCGCTTGCCGCCCTGGCCGGTAATGGGTGAGTGTTCGTCTGGTTGGAAGAAGGGGTTCTGGAGGAGGGCAATGTAGGCGGACTGCATAGCCTTGAAAACCTGTATTGTTTGGGTGGTGATATGTCAGCATGTTGTTTCTGAGTTGTGACTTGTATACAAGGTCAAGAGCAAAAGGGGCGTACCGGCTTTAACTCCACGTCTCTCAAGCCCACAGCAACCGCGCCGCGCGCCCGCTCCGACACCAGCGCCGAATCGATACTCCGCCCGCGCATATCCACAATGGCCACAAACTTGACGCCGGTATTCGTTTCGAAGCCGTAGGCCGCCAGGCGATCGTCAATTGCATGTAGCAGACCTAGTTCGCCACTGAGCCCGACGGCGGCAGCAGCGTTGCTCTTGGTGCGCAGCTCGAAAATGTCAATAGCGGAGGCGAGCAGGAGGCTGAATTGCAGCGGGGTGCGCACGGGGACAAAGGTGTTGGTTATGGCGTCGAAGGAGGGGAAGATGGAGATATGGAGCGGGTTGTTCTAGATGGCGGAAAGAGAGAAAAATGTTAGTTATATGGGCGTAGTACTAGTCATAGGATCTGGAGGGATGCTCACGTTGCGACCGATTACGCCGAGGCAGGCGATGGAGGGGATTGCAGAAGCCATGATGGACAGCACTAAGCAGGAGTAGAGGGTAGTCTTGCTATGCTTGTTTGTGCGTATTTATCGTGATATAATCGAGGAAACTAGACGTAGTTAATTCTGTATTTTCGCTGTATCTGTAAATCACGAAAAATGTAGCTTTCACGGGCTCATGTGGTGTCGTCCTGTGCGGTGACGTCTTTCTTTCCCTATAGCTTAAGATCAAGCTTGAGCTTTTGTTACTTTGCATTCTGCGTAACGTTGGCTAACCCCGAAAGGAAAGCCGAACGATAGGGTTACAAGCCTTGTTTGTGGGGTTAGACTTGGTACATTGTTGTGGGGCTCGGATAACAACCATTTTGAATTTTGGGGCTTGCTGTCAGGTACAGGTACAGGTACAAGCAAGGAAACAACCAAGAGAAAGAAAAAAAAAATTAGAAAGAAGCGTAATGCGGAAAAGGTACCCAAATCTGCAGGGGCAGGAAGGTGGTAAGACAAGAAAGGCGCGCCGGATATTATGCTAGAAATATAGCAACTTCAAGCAGAGGAAAAGAAAAATGGCAAGAGAAAAAAAGTGTTTGAGTCGGCTTCAATGATTCGCAGGCATGTTTATTCAAGGGGCAGAGAAACAAACAAACAAACAAACAAACAAACAAACAAACAAACCAAAACAGAGGACGCTGTATCCTGGTCTAGGCGAGAACGTATAAGTGACCAGAAAAAGCCAAGTTTTTAGTAAATCGCCTCGGTTCTTGCAAATAGGAAAGAACATGACAGTTGGGCGGGAAGGCAACGGAGCGAGACAAAACAGGAAACAGCAAAATACAGTAAGAGAAAAAGGAAATACTAGTACTAGTAGCAATACAAGACACGAAAATCAATGGGGTGTCATGCCTCCTTTCTTTTGCTGCCCGGAGAGCCCGTATTAGTCAGTGCAGCGCATACGAAGAAGAAAGTAAATAACAAACAGAAACGTTGACTGCGCCTGTTGTAAAGGCAGGCAACTTACGAAGTTAGTCCTAACTGGTCAAGTATTAAAGAACGGGGGCTTGCTTGCAGAGCTGGTCTTTAAATACCCAATCTTATCTCGTATTGGCAAGAAGCCCCCCCC
>LKBB01000033.1:107188-157499 GCA_001513885.1 Thielaviopsis musarum
GGGGGGGGGGTTCGAGAGGGAATCAATAGCAAGCAAGTAAAAGATGAAGAAGCAGCAAAAGAGTTGTCGTTTCTGTCAAACACGAGAAAACTCTTGGGAATCGATGATGAAAAAAAGAAGGGGAAAAAAAATAAAAAGAGCTAGAAGAAAAGAGCGAGTGGAAGGGAAGAGAAGGGGGAAAAAAAAAGAGCGAGAAGAGAAAAAGACCACAGGCCTAAAAGCCCAGATGCTTAACCTTCATCCACTCAAAGTTGCGCAGGCCCAGGTTCAGCCCGTTCTCCGTCCACCACTCCCGCACGGCATTCTGGTCGCCAAAGCTGTCTTCCAGCGCCTCTTCAATCGTGCACGTGCGATACGGCACTTTATGTCTGCGGCCCTCCATGCCGGGCAACTCGCCACGGGCATAGCGCATCCACCACGTCAGCACGTCCAAGTACTGGTTTTTCGTCGGCTCCGTCAGTACCTCGGCATCGTAGACCAGCTTGTCGTCGCCCTGCAGCTGGCGCCACAGCTCCAGCACCTCGACGCGGCCCCACTGCGATGCCATGCGCGGGATAATGTCGCCGTGGGCAACGGCGATGCCCGATGAGTCCCACCAGCGGATGACGTCCAGCTGGTTGTGCTGCGCCGCGACAAGCAGCGACCGGCCCGGCCGCGGGGCAATTGACTCGTCCTGCATGCTGACATCGCGCCACCACTCGAGCACGCGGAGATGGCCGCGGCCACTGGCTTGTTCCAGGGCTTTTTCCGTGTACACCATGGGCAGACTCGAGTGGCGCCACCACCAGTCAAGCACATGGGTAAAGCCATTCTCCGACGCGCCATTAACGGCATCGGCCGTGTACAGCTGGCTGTGGCGGCCCTTGAAAGTCGGGCTGTTCTTCCAAAAGTCGAGCACGTCGGTGCGGCCGTAGTAGGCCGAGGCCATCAGCGTAAACGACACATTGTCAAAGGCTGCCTTGAACAGGTCGGGGCGGTTGGCTTCGAGGTACTGCAGCACCGGAATAAGCGAGAACCGCACAATCAGCTTGATCATGAGGGGCGTCAGCTCCTTAAAGTCCAGCGGAGCCTGCGAAAGCTTGTGGCAAATGACCGCTTCCGACCCACGCAGCGTGATATCCTCGAGCTCCATACCAAACAGGTAGCCGGGCGTCTTGGTTTTGTCGGCCTTGCGAGCCTTCCAGGCGTCGGGTTCTGGGTTGTGCGAGTAGATGCCAAGCGCCTGGGCCAGCTCCCAGTCACCAGTAAAGTCCATAATCATGGTCCACAGCTCCGGAGGCAGGCGTACGTGCGAAGAGCGCTGGCATCCGTTGATGGCGTTAAAGGGCGTAGTGACGTCAATGTCGCGGCCGATGCTAAACAGGTCGGCTTGGTTGCGAATAATATGGATAACCTCGTTGAAGCCAGACCAGTGAACAATGCGCTTGCAGTCTGCTGCGCTGTCATAGTGCCACTGAATGGGCGGAAGCGTGCGGATCCACGGCCAGTTGGTGTGAATCTCGTCGAGTTGGCGTTGTGTCATGTGGTTGGCGAGACACTGGCGGCTCATTCCAGGCACAAGCAGGATACGCTTGGAGGTGTCCCAGCCGCGCAGGATGCGCAGCAGCATAGTATCTGCGAACCCGGCAAGCATCTTAGAAATGGCATCGGCATCAAGGGGTGCCAGCACCAGAATATCCGCCCAGTCAACCAGATCGCAGGCCTGCTTGCGGTATATTTCAAGCTCGCTGGGGCCCTGACGGGTGTTGGGATGTAGTTGCTGCTGCTGATGCTGTTGCTGCTGCTGCTGCTGCTGCTGCTGCTTGAGCAAATCGGGCGGCGGGATGGCAAGACTGCGATTATGCCAGGTGGTACAGGTCTGTTCAAGGCGCGACACGGGATCATCGACAATGGCTCGCATTTCAATGTTTTGGCTCTTGGACAGCCGTACTACCAGAGCCTGAGCCCATGACGTGTCGCGGCTGCCCGTCGAAGCGACCAAAAGATGTAGATTTCGCGGCTGGGCCGAGTCGCCCAGCGACAGGGCTGGCGATGCCGTCCTAAAGGTTCGAAGAATATCCGCCATTTACGAAGGGGTTGTTGGCATAACTTGATGGCGGAAACGGGAGGCGAAACGCCGTCGAGAGGGAGCAAAAATCGAGGATGATTAATAAAGGTTGTCGAGATGTTTGTTTTGTCTTTGATGTAAATGGTGTGTTGGGTAGAGATTAAAAGAGGGCGTCTGTTTTGGTGTTACTTCGTTTTTGCTTTTGCTTCTGCTTCTGCTGTGGCAAGTCGAGTCGGGCTAGATTGGCGATGTTTGCTTTGCGTTTTTCGCGCTTGCTCTTGGTTTCTTTATTTCTGCGTCTGCTGTCTGTTTGCGTTTACTCGTGCGTTTGTTTGATTGTGCGTTTTGTTCGTTCAGCCGGTCGGTATTACTCGGCGTTTGTATTGCAGCAAAGAAAAAAAAATAGCAAAGAAAAAAACAAAAATGCCCTGGCAAGAAAATAAAAAAGATGGTGGCCGCTTCTTACACAGGACAAAAAAAATATTACCCCCCGATCTTGTGATGCTGAACAAAAATGACAGAAAAAAAAAAACAATTTAGAGACAATTCCGACCCAAACAAAAAAAAAAGAAAAACCTGACCAATATTCAATCAACTGCTCTTCGTTTGGTCGACGTCTGGGAAATGTGGGGCCGAGCGATCTGCGGCAAAGTCAACCGTGCTAGAACTGCTGCGGCGCTTTTTCAAGACACGTGATGAGCGACCCGAGCTGGGTTTAGGAGAGACACTGTTTTGTTGGTGTATTCTACATATTTGCAGCTTCATTTTATCACTGGTACACGCCATTGTTAGATTGTTCACGATCAAATCAGTCTAACTGCAGACTATGCCAGTTAGGGTTGTCTGCTACCCAATGACATCACCGGCAGCCAAAGGCCCAGACCAGCACAGGCCTAAGCCTCTACCAAATCTCCTCCACCCAAGAAACCCCACGAAACGCTGCATCAACCAGCTCCTTTGATTGGACCCCGCCATGCTCCACCATGGCCTCTTTGACTATCGCCTTGGCTGCATCAGCCATTTTGCGCGACCCGCCGCACACATAAAAGACGGCCTTTTTGTCTACCCACGCGGCCAGCTGTGCTTTATCTCTGCGCAAGAGATCCTGCACGTAGACCTTGGTCTGAGCGTCACGCGAGAAGGCAGGCTTAAGGGCAAGTCTCTGCTGTGATTCGAGTGCCCGCCACTCGCTGGCAAAGTGGAAATCGCTAGCTTCATTCCGGCAGCCAAAGTACAGCATTGTCGGCCCTGTGCTAGCTGCGCTATTGGAGTGGCGTTCCTGGATAAGACTTCGGATAGGCGCAATGCCGGTGCCAGTGGCAACACACACAAGTGGTCTCTGGGCATTCGTAGGGCCGTGAACTTTGCTCGACGACGTCGTAAACGAAACATACATGTCGGTGTGAACCGGAAGATCTTCGAGGTACCGCGAGACAAGACCACGACGCACCCGCTTGAGCACTGTGCGATACTTTACCAGTGCGACTAGCAGCTCGACCTCAATGGTTCCAGTTGTTTCGTTGACCTGCGGCCAGTTGGCGATGCTATACTGTCTCGCGCGGATCACAGGAAACATGTCCAAGACAGCCTCGACAGGGATCCGCACCGTCTCAAACTCTTGAAGAACCTCGAGGATCGAGCGTCGTGGCCGCGTAGCGTAGTCGTAGTATTCGTTGGAAAACTCAGGCTTGCCAAACTCAAGCAATCGCTCTTTCTGATCCGGGTCTGAAGCAAAGTGGGATAGCTTTTCAAAAAAGGTTCGCGATGGAACCGCAAATATGTCGAGGCTGTGAAGAAGCAAGTCGCGCAGTGTGAATGACGGAGTCTTGGGCAGATCCGACGGTATTTGGCCCATCACAGACCAGTCAATCACTCTAGAGGCCACGCTCTGCCAGCCCATCCACTCTATCAAATTGTCGACGTCGACCGGGAAATTCTTGGCGTACAGATTGAGAGTGTCTCCTGGCATTAACAAAGGGATTCCAGCCTCAGCGTCGGGAGAGATTTGGAACTTGAGCAGACGGACGTCTTGCCAGTGCGCAGATGGCGTAACTCGCTTGTTGAGGACCAATTTGGCCAGCGTTATAGATGGTATTTCTATCGGGATGTCGCTTGGGGCAGCCAGGGCGGGCCCTGATATTTCGAGCATGCCAAAGTGTTCTGATAGTGGCTCATCTGGGGAGGCGGGCTTCGTATTCTTGGGCGTAGTTTTGGGCAGTTCTGCTACTGTTGGTTGCTCAGATATATTTGGGGCTCCGTCTTTGAAAATAATGGGAATTTGAGGCTGCAACGGGGCCGAATCTGCAATGGGCTCTACTCCGGAGGGAAGAGGGAACTGGCTAAGCAAATGCTCCTTGAAAGACTCTGACCAAGGAATGTATATTTGGTCGATGCTGTATGATGTTAGCGTAAGTGCACAGTATACAAGGAGAGACATAGATACCCATCAGGATGCTGTTGATCGGCTTCTCCCCGATTGAGGACTTCTGTGGCACCGAGCTGTGTCAGCCTCTTGGACAACTTCAACGAAGCCCAGTTAAACCTATGTTTGTCAGCACGAGAACACCAACGCCAGCGATGAAAAGGGAACCGACTGTTGATAGGAACTGTCGCCCAAACCAAAAATTGCATAGTTGACTCCAGAAAGACACCCCGGAGCCAGTTTCTTTCTGAGTAAACGTTTCCAAAACTGCGACGCATTCTTGGGCATTTCTCCTAGGCCGGTCGTCGAGACAACGAATAGCACAAGCGAGTACTTGAATAGTGAGCTCTGTCATAGCCAGTTAATAATATTCCTATAATTCAAGGCAGAAAACTCACCAGCTGAATGCTGTTCATCTCACATAAATCGACTCTGAAGCGCAGCCTTTGCGCCATGCGCGATAGCTGCTCTGCCAGATCCAGACTGTTTCCCATTTCCGTGCCATAGCCCACTAGAATCGAACGGCCGTGTCGGCCTTGAGCCTCTGTATTTTCCGCTGTCATTTTTTTTTTCAATTGGCGATGCTAGATTGCAAACGACGTCTGACAAAAGCTCTAAATGGCCGTTAATTAATTATATGCGCTGTTCAGGTTCCACAAATGACTGGCGGCCAATGCAAGGAATCCGGCATCGGCTTCTGCAACAAATACGAATTGCAGCGAACAAAGCAGCAAGAGAAGTTTTAGCGACTTGGAGGCTGAAGGATGGATAGGGAGGCAAAGCAAAGGCAGGGTGCGTTTGTTGGGGCCTTTGGTTATTGATGGCGCTCTAATTGGCTCTTGGCGGGGTCGTAATTAAGGTCGGTCTGGCCTTGGAGAGAAGCGATTAAGGCTGCCCGGCTCACTGACGTCAGTCGTAATTGGCGTGCAAGGGAAGTGAAGAAAACCAGGTTTAGGGCGATGACAAGTTATTGTGGGTTTTGCAACAAAAAGCATGTGATTGATTATCCGACATTCACCCACTCTAGTTTCTTGAGGCTCTAAATAAGCGAAGACATGTCAATTGCGGGCTGACTACGGAAGATCTAGAGTTCTACGCAGTATAATATCAAGCTTATTCGGAAAATCATCCAAATCTACTACTAGAAAAACATATATTATGTTCGTATCTTGAGTCGTGTGCTACAGTGGCTTGCAGGCTTTATATGCACTGCATACATGCTAAAATAGCTGCCAGGGTCCTTTCAACCGACACTCAAGTTCTCATGTACGGCTTCGCTTCTGGGCCACTGTAGGAAAACACGGGTCGATCGCTCGCTTTAGGTAGATGGGCATGGAATATCAAGCACATATTTTGTCGGCATCGGCTGTCAGTCCATCCCACATCCCACTATGGCCAACTATGAACATACACTCAAACAGCCAGAGTCCCCTTTCCTTCGCATCTGCTCTAATTGAGGGAGTGGAGCCTATCATTTTTTGTCTCGCTTGCACTGGAAAAAAGCAGCGTCGGGGCAGCCCCTGAGAAAGCAGTGTATAAGAGGAGGCTGCTACTATGAATAAAATATGAACAACCTGTGCAACACGACCAAACCGGCAAAACACCTGTCTCTGTCTCATAATAGACTCACAAAAGGGGCAGCAGTTCTCTTTGTACTGATTGTCAGCCGAAGCTCAAGCCAAATTCGCCGCAAAGGCTGTTTGATAGTGTATCGTAATGAAAACGTGCATTCAGCAAAATGCAACATGACAAACACGATAACCCCCAACACTAGCTGCCAGTGCTGTAATTCTCGAAGTTTCGGTTGGCTTGTTCTCCGCCGCCACCGCCGCAAAAATAAACAATACAATATACTTATAAATAAGTACTGAAGTAAGTAGTATGCATATAAAAAAAACAGCAACACAGCCCTGTTTTCTGCTTGCAGCTGGCCCGATCCCTGACCGTTGGTTTTATTCACCAATGACCGCCCTGCTTGTTAAGGCTCTCCCGCCTCAGTGTTCTTTGTTGATATCGACCGTTTGCTGCCAACTGCGCCTGCCCGCATGCACATCCTTTTGTTGTTCCTGCTTGCATTTGCAGCCCTGCATATTTGGATCCTACCCTTTTCTCTTTCTTTTTTTTTATTCTTTCTTTTTTTTTTCTCTTTTTTTTTTCTCTTTTTTTTTCTTTTTTTTTCTTTTTTGCATATTGTGACCTGCCCTATATGAATATATCGGTCTTTTCGTTTGCTTGTTACATATAGTACTAACAAAGTATGTTGAAAACCTGCGACAGAACTCAAACAAGTTAACTGCTTCTATTCATCAAAATATGTTGCAACCAACAGAGTACAGAAAACACAGCGTGTTCCCGAAACCACGCCGTACTGTGGATGGTATATACTTACTAAGTATGCAAGTATGTAAGTACTTAAGTAAGTGTTCAAGTAAGTAAGTAAGTACTTATGTACCTAAGTATGTAAGTATGTAACTTCATATTTAGGAAGCCTGGGCTGGTCTGGGCGGGCCTCGTCTAACCCGCCCCCAAATCAACAAAAATAGCAACTAAAATCAAATTCCCAATCACAATCAAAGCGTCTGCATCATGAATGTAGCTGCGCTCCCCCTTTTTAATTTTCTGCGTCCTTTTCCTATTGTCTTTATCTGTCTGCCTTTCTATCTTGCTCACCTGCAGCGTGGAGTAGTAGTGGTAACTTTAGTCTTCTGGTACCTGGATTCATTGATGGGATTCAGGGAGCGGATGTTTGTGTTTTCGCCTGTTGTTTTAGTTGTTAGCCGGCCCCTTGTCCTACACATTTGCAACTTGTCACTAACCCGCCAATTAAAGGTCTATCCAACAGCGCGCAATTGACAAAAATCAAATTTAATGCACAGTTGTTCCCTTCGTACAATAGCGCCGGCATCTCTAGTTGACGCCTTCGATTGCGCCTTCTGGCACAGCACAATAACACTTGATTCAGGCCCGACCCTTGCCTTGGATGGGCTGTGGTTAAAAACTGCCCCTGACCTGAAGCCCAACATACTTAAGTACTTACATACTGTACATAGGAAATGCTCCTAAAATGGTTCTCGCAGCAAAGCCCCTTGTCAACTCAGCGGCCCCCTAGCGCAACTTGAAAAAGTAAGGTCAGGTCAGGACGGGCGTTATCCGTGGCTTGTGCGTGTTACACTGTGGGTTTTGGGCTGGTAGAACAATGTGCCAGGTTTTGTTTAGTTGGTGGGAGTTTGGCCGTTTGCCAGATGATAAACACATACTACTACTAAAAGGTCGTTGGTACGATTTCCATTTCTGAGTAAATAAAGCAGTGTACTTATTATCGAGCCATAACATCTTGTGCTGGAAGGGCTGGTAACTTAGCTCACCGCTTTTGCATGGTAAAAGCTTAACCGTGCCGCTAGTCTAATCATGTACACCGAGATTCTCAGTGCAACAGTGGCACTTACATACTTTAAGTAAGTATGTATGAATGTTCATGTTTGCATATAAGGCGAAAATTGATATAAACAGGAATTGACGTCTTCGCTCACTTAAGCGGCTCTACGTCGGACTGCACTTAGTCCAGTACTATATGCGTTGTCTTGTAGACGACCTGAATATTTTATCGTCTATCTGGCACAAGATATTGTTTTTGGCCTATCAACAAACAGCATTAATGACGCATTCATTCAAGTAGTATATACCCGTTCATTTGAACTTGCATATCCTAGCTGTGTGAACTCGACGCACATTATCTTGGCCCAGCCTTGAACTGGGGTTTGTATTTGCATATTGGGCAGCTGTCAAACATCATTTCTTTGCTCTCTTTGATGTTCAACAATCTGACCAACACAAAGACAAGCAAAGATGAAGGGGGGCACCTTAATTGGGACAAAGAAAGATGGGCTGACGTATGGCGCTTGTCAACAGAAACAGCGAGGCGAAGTTGATGGGATTCCTTAAAGCCAACGTATGAAATATCAAATTGAACAAAGAGAAGTACAATTTGTGCCACTACTAAAAAGAGCCTTTTTAAACATACAAACAAACCAAGTGCTGCTTTTAGGTACAGCTTGAGAGACATAAGGACATAAACAAAACAACGGAAGTCTTGGAACAACAAAGAAAAAGGCGGGATATCAAACTCACGCTAATAAGCAAGTATCAAGTACTACTAGCTGGAGAAGTTGCAGGTACTTGATTGGCGCGCCGCTCCAGGGGTGGGGCTAAGTACCGAATACCTGCCTAGTGCACGCGCAAACCGAGCTTCAACCCGCCATTTCCATATAGCGCGTCAGGAGCCGTAGCTTCTACTTGGTATCAAGTAAACACAGCAAAAAAGAGCTTCAAAAAGGCAAGAGAGCAAGCAAAATCAAGAAGTCACAACAAGCTGCACCGCAAAACGCAGGCATGCGCGTGTGGCTACCGTATGTGGTGTGGTTTTGGAGGAGCATTAAGTGGAGTTTCTGGCAGTTCTAGCAATGGGTCACAGGTCATAGGGGAAAGCACTTGCTACCGTAAGTGGACTAGCCTGGGCGAAGAAGTAGGGGAAAGCAGCAAAAAGTATGGAGAGAAGGCCAGAATCGATAAAATAGGAAAAAAGTAGCCAGAACCAAGAATTACAAGTACCCATCCTCATGTATTTCTTGCGGGCTCTTCCTCTCTTTTTTCTTCTCTTTTTCCTTTTTCTTCTTTCTTCTTCTTTTCTTCTTCACGTTCTCATCACAAGTCAAGATTTTCAGCACCTTGTGCCATCGCGCTTCGCGGACATCCCGTCACCTTTTCAAATCTCATCAGGGCCTTTAGCTACCCTATCCTCAACTCCTCCCAAATTTACCAACGATCAATAATCCCTTTTACAGGTTCGAACTCAGCACCCTGCTCTAGCCACCTATTCTCACGAGCAGGATCTCGCCAGCATTCAATCACAGTACAGCTTTCAACACTACCACTCTTTTTTTTTCCATCCAAGAAAACAGTCTCCCAAAAATTGTTTTTTCATCCTTTTTTATTTCTTCTTCGACCAATTCATCACCCTTTTTTCTAATTTCTCACATCCCCCTATCCATTCACAATGACTGTTGCTGCTGCTGTCGATGCCGCCACCAACGGCGCTACTCCCGCCGCTGAGCCTACTCCCGTTGTGGAGGAGAATGTTGCTGCTCCCGTCGCTGTGACCACTGAGTCCGCCACTCCGGACCAGACCAGCGTCGCCGAGGGCCGCCGACTGTATCTTGGAAACGTTGCCTATGCCGCCACTGAGGAGGCGCTGAAGGAGTTCTTCACTGGCTTCGATGTGTGAGTATTTTGTTAATTTCCTGCCCCTCTTGTGAATTGTCAGGCGCTAGTCATTTCTCAAGGCAGTTTTCCACTCAACCCCCATCTGAGTTTTGAATGCGAGACAGCTTTGAAAAAGCCAACCCAATGGCGCCTTGACGCCAATTGATGATTTATAGCTCTACCAGATGAATAAACTGCTAACAAAAGTCTTTCTCTGTACAGCAAGTCGGTTTCCATCCCCAAGAACCCCCACACGAGCAAGTCGGTTGGCTACGCCTTTGTCGACGTGGCTACTACTGAGGAGGCGCAGCGCGCCATTGCTGAGCTTGATCGCAAGCAGATTCTGGAGCGTAAGGTTTCTGTCCAGATTGCTCGCCCTCCTCAGGAGCCTACTGCCGAGAGCGAGACCCGCCGCCAGGCCAACGGCCGTACCGGTGGCCGTTCTCGCCGCCGCGCCCAGGTCAAGAAGGAGGACAAGGCTGTTGCCCCTGCTACTGAGGCTGCTCCTGCTCCTGCTGCTCCTGCTGCTCCTGCTGCTCCTGCCTCTTCGGACGCTGCTGAGGCTGCCAAGGTATGTTTTTTTATGCATAGCAACTGCTGCAATTGAGATTCTGTCTCTTTATACAGAGTACTAACAATGGAACAGGAACCCAAGCCCATTAAGTCTCGCTCCCCCAAGCGCAAGACTCACAAGGGTCCCCCCGATAACGGTGTCCAGTCCAAGGTTAAGGTCATGGTCACCAACCTGCCTTACAACCTGACGGAGGAGCAGGTAAGAATTTCCGTTGCATACTGAATGGTTTGATGGATGGATTACTAACTCGAATTGAAACAATAGCTCAAGGAGCTCTTCAAGGACTACTGCCCTGTTTCGGCCAAGGTTGCTCTGCGCCCCATCCCTTCATACATGATCAAGAAGCTGCATGCCCGCGGCGAGCCCCGCAAGGGTCGCGGCTTTGGCTTCGTGACTCTAGAGAACGAGGAGTCGCAGCAGAAGGCCATCAAGGAGATGAACGAGAAGGAGGTTGACAACCGCAAGATTGAGGTCAAGGTTGCCATTGACAGCCCTGACAAGGTTGACCGTCCTGCTGAGGCCGGTGAGGAGAAGAAGGAGGCTGCCCCTGCTGCTCCTGCTGCTCCTGCCACTGCCGCCGCCACCGACGCGGACGCCGCTGCTGCTGTTCCCGAGGTGGCTGCTGAGGTTGCTGCCTCTGCTTAAGCGCACATGCCAATTGCCAATGGCCCTGTTCTAATGGCGCAAATTGGCTCCTAGGCCGTTCATTATTGCCGGCAGGTGCTGGCTCGTCTCTTACGGGGTAGCAGCGCTAGACCGCTGCTGGAGATGTGCAAGGCGTCTGTTTGCAGCTAAATCTAATTATTAACGACACATTTTTCATGACGCGCGATATAGATTTGCAACATTTTAGAGGTTTTTTTTTATTCGTGTGATATTTATTTAGAGTTTTGATAATGCAAGATTAAGTCGTCATGAGATTGTTTTTTTGTCTAAATTGTAGGTTGGTCTTGTAGCATGTGACGAACTGAAAGCATTTAAAACGAACGGGTAGATTTGGCATTTTACAGTAGTAGTAGTAGTAGTAGTAGAGTAGTAGTAGTAGTATATTGTCTAAAGCAATGCTGTCTAAAGCAATACACGGTAACAGAAAGAGAAGACTTGGTGAGGGGTATTAATTAATTGATAGAGAAGAATCGAAGCTTGACTTTGTCTAAATAGTAGGTAGATATAGCGTAGGAAGCAAGCAATTACCAATCCCATTCGTCGTCCTTCTTGGCCGCCGGGGCCGACGATGCGGGGTTCTTCTTGCCCATGGCCGCCGTGCCAATCGAGCTAGGCGCGTTGCGGTCCTCGGTAATGGACGAGAAGGAATCCCAAAAGTCCTTTTTGCTATCGTCAATGGGCACCTGTTTGTACCCGCCGGCACGGGCAGCCCCAGACGACGACGGGCTGCCCTCGACGAAGCGGTTGAAGCCGTCCTGCGCCGAACGCGCGCCCACGGCCGCCGACCGGGCAACCTGCTGGGCGGCCGTCTGCGCAGCGGTCTGTGCCGTGCGCCACTGCTCGCTCTCGGCAATCGTGCGCGCCGTCGGCTGGATGTAGCCGTCGTTGACCGTCTTGGCCGTCTTGCTGACCGTCGACGTGAACCAGCCAAAGCCCTTGGTCAGCGCGGCCACCGGGTCGGCCTGCAGGTCGTTGATGGTGGGCAGGGCGGCGGACGATGACGACGCGGGAGTGTTTGGCGTGTTGCCGAAGCCGGCGTATTTGCCGCCCTGGCTGGGTGGCAGGTTGTCCGGGCGCGAAGCGTTGGCGTCGCCCAGGCGCGAAAAGTAGGCGTCATCGACACGGGTCTTGTTGCCGGTGGTAGCGTCGCGGGAGCCCGAGAGTGGCGCCGAGGCCGTGGGTGTAGTAGTAGTAGTAGTAGTAGTAGTAGTAGTAGTAGTAGTAGCAGCAGGCTTGGGCTTCTTCTCGACGGGAACATACTCACGGCCCTCAACCTGGGCCGACAGACGCTCCTTCCATTCCTCGCCAGCGTCGCCGCTGTAGCGGTCGGCAATGGAGGCCGAGTCCCAGGTGAGGCTGCGGGCCTTTGTGTCGGGGTGGGCGGCGAAAAAGTCCTGCCAAGCAGCGTTGCCGCCGAGGCGCATGCGCTCGAGCTCGCCAGCCTTGAAGGCGTCCATGCTGATGGAACGCACAAAGGAGATGTGCACGCCGAGTCCACGGTGCACGCCGGCGCACACCAGGCAGATGAAGACGCCAAACTTGGGCGAGGCCCATTGCGGCGAGGGCGCGTTGCAGTCGCAGCAGATGCTGTTCTTGGGTTCGCGCTGCATGGCGGCAAGCTGTGATTTTTGTGAAAAGAGACCATTGGGGTCAGCGATTGAGCGGTTGATTATACCAGGAGTGATAGTGATTGGGTAGGCGCGGTCGAGGGACTGGAGATTGCGAGTAGCGGGTAGAACTGGTGTCGCATGGTATCAATCGGTATCGCATCGTCGAATCGAATCGGGCCGCGCTTTATCCGGCAAAGCAAAGAAAAGGGAACAAAGAAGAAGGACGATTCAATTGAATGCAGCAAGAAGAGAAAGAATAGCAAAAAGAAAAAAAAAAAGAAAAAAGGGAAAAACTCACCTTTGACCGCGTCTCAGGGTCGACTTCCCACATGGCCTTGGACGTCATTTTGGCGGTGGTGGATTTAGCAGAGCTTCAGGTGGATTTTATTATACTGGCTGGCTATTATGCTTGATGGAAAGAATGAAGATGAAATGCGTCTAGCACTTGATCTCGATTGCGTCAAAGGAGAGAATAAGAAAGAAAGAAAAAAAAAGAAATGCTTTTCAATCAAAACAAATACTTCAAAAATGAAACAGAAAAAAATGTCAAAGGGAAATAAAATCACAGAAACATAAGAAGCAGTAAAAGAAAAAGAAATAAAAAAAAAAAAAAAAAAAAAAAAGAGGCTGTGATGAAGAAGAACTGATTAACCAGTAAAAGAAAGAAAGAAACAATAAATCGATGTGCTGGCCAAAGGAGACAAACTACTTCTGGCCAGGAAAAAAATAAATACCGCCTACAAAAGGACCTAGAAAAGGCCAGGCTAGGCTCATAAAAATAAAAGAGCCCCTGGCAGAAGTTTACGTTTACAGTAAATGCAGTGGGCAGTGGGCAGTGGGCAGTGGCAGTGGCAGTGGCAGTGGGCAGTGGGCAGTGGCAGTGGCAGTGGAAGTGGAAGTGGCAGTGACAGTGACAGTGACAGTGACAGTGACAGTGACATGGTCTAGGGTTGGCTTACTGGGGTTTGGTGGTGGGGCATCTAAGCCCAAGAAGAAAAACACCACAAGTCGCTCGTGCTCGTGCTCGTGCAACCTCACATCCCATCACATCATACCCCATCCCATCCCATCCCATCTCATCACATTCGACAAAGCACAGAAACAGGTCGTGTACGTGCTACAACTAATACAACTCGTTATTCAAATCGCGTAAATTCAAAAATTAACCCTCCATTTTCACCTTTTATCAACAGCAACAAGACAGCAGGCTGCATTCAAGTCCATCCCATATTCCAGAGACAACCCTCAAACACCCAACACCCACTCCCCCAAAATAACACGACACGTGCACAAGATAGACTGTGAAACTAACTAATCCCCACCCCCAACTCCCAAAAAGAAACAGACAATAATGTTTTTATATCAATCAACGCCCCCACCAAACTTAGGCAGTAGCCGCCAGAGGCTGAGGCTCAACGCCAACACGCTCACGGCTCAGAATGTCAAGCATCAGCTGCGACGGCCGGTTGTCCTTGTACACCTTCTGGCTGTCCTTGAACAGCTGCACGTTCTGCATGTACTTGTCAAACAGGTACGACGAATCCATCGGGCCACCCTTGGCTTCGGGGTGGAACTGCGTCGAGAAAATCGGGCGCGTCTTGTGCATCATGCCTTCGTTGGAGCCATCATTCAGGTTGACAAAGTACTCGCGGAAGTCAGACGGCAGCGTCGACGTGTCGACAGCGTATCCGTGATTCTGCGACGTAATGTGGCACTGGCCAGTCGTCAGATCCAGCGCCGGAATGTTGTGCGCGCGGTTGCCGTACTTGAGCTTGATCGTCTTGGCACCAGTGGCCAGAGCCAGCAGCTGGTGACCCAGGCAAATACCCATAATAGGCACTGGCGAAGTGTCCATCAGGCGCGCCAGGTTGAAAATCGTCTCCTGGCAGTGAGTGGGGTCGCCGGGGCCGTTGGAGATGAAGACACCATCAAAGTTGTTGGCAACCTTGTGGATGGGGTAGTTGTACGGGAACACCGTAACCGACGCACCACGGCTGACCAGGCTGCGGAGAATGTTCTCCTTGACACCGCAGTCAATCAGGGCAACGTGCAGGCGGGCGCCGGGCGACTCGACAACAAAGGGAGCCTTGGTGCTGACACGCTTGACCAGGTTGATCTGGCCAGGGTCAATGTAGCTCTCGTCCTCATCAGCGTCGTACTCCTCGCCAACCGAGATACGGGCCAGAGACGATCCCTGCTCACGCAGGTACGTGACAATGGCACGAGTGTCAACACCCGAGATGGCAGGAACGCCCTCGCTAGCACACCAGTCACTCAGGCTCTGCACCGCAGTCCAGTGGCTGTACTGCTCAGCCACATCGGCCACAACAACACCAGCGCACTGGATGTGGGGAGACTCAAAGTACTTGAGCAGGTTGTACTGGTCACGCTCGTTTGACGGAACGCCGTAGTTGCCAATGAGGGGCTGCGTGAAGACGATAATCTGGCCACGGTACGAGGGGTCCGTCATCGACTCGGGGTAGCCAACCAGTGACGTGGTGAAGACGGCCTCACCCGAAATGTTGGAGTTGGCACCAAAGGCCTTGCCGTGGAAAACAGGGCCGTTCTATAAAACAGACAAGACAGGGTTAGTTGGTGAACAGGGCACAAGCAGTAGGCACCATGTGGCGACAGGTTAAAAGGAAAACATGGGAGGGGTTGTGTTGACTCACCTTGATGGTCAGAGTAGCATCCAGGCTTTTGGCCGAAGTGGTTGAACGCGCCGAACGCGAAGGCATAGCCCGACCAGCACTACCAGCCTGGGTGGACGAGAAGCGAACAGCGGCATTGCAGAAGCGGGCGCCATTGGCCGAGAAGCGCTTGAAAGCAAACATGTTTGAGGGTTTTTAGAGGGGTTTGTTTTTTATATATGAGTTTTGTAGATGGGAAAGGGAAAGGAAAAATAGATTATCTGAGGAGCTATGAGGCTGTTAAGCGTTGAGAGCTCTCCACAGATGGTCTAAACTTGATGTCAGTACAAGTGTGTTGAAGAAAAGAAAGAAAATGACAACAAACGAAAGGCACGACACGATCAAATATTCAAGAGTCGGTCTGTGTGTACTGTATAGTCCAACAAAAGAGAGGAAGATGTGTGGTGTGAAACATACCCGAAAGATAGTCCTGAGAGGTAAAGACTGAGCAGCGCTTCATGAAGCGCGGATTAGGCCGGAAGCAAGCAAGAAATAGAAATAAGTAGCAATCAAATCAATGCAGTCCGGGCACGGAGCAGATGGATACAGAGTGGATTGGGCCGAGACAAAATAGAACAAAGGCGGGGAGAAGGGAGGGGGGGGGAACCAATTGTTTAGGGAAGAAGAAAAAGAAAAGTTGACGATAATCAGAAAGTGGGATGGAAGAAAAAGAAAATTGTAACAGGGAATAAAGGGAAAAAAAAAACGATTTACTTGTTTTATGTGTGTGCGTTCCTGTGCTCTTTTACAGAAGGGAGGGCATGAAAAGAAGAAAAAAATGAAAGAAGGAAAAGAAGAAGAAGAAAAAAAAAATTACAAGGCAAGAGAATAAAAACAAACGGCAGGAAGCCAAAAACTTGACTCCATGTACAACAAGGCGAACGTCAATCTTTTCCCGACTTTTTTCTTTCTCTTTTTTTTTTTTTTCTTTCAGCGCTGACTCCCAAGTATGAGTCTTCATGTTCTTTTCTGATAACTACTGTTTACAGGGCCTTTACTCACTAAATCTGATACGTACTCCGTACTACGAACTACGAACACCAAAATCCCTTCCTCCCAAAAAGAAAAAAAAGAAAAAAAAAAGAAAAAGAAAAAAAAGAGCCTGGCGATATCAGCTTTGGCTCAATTAAAACCAACGTCGCTGATTGGCCACGCGCGCTCCTTGTCTCGCTCTTCGCCCTCGCAGTGCAGGCGGTGGTCGCTCCTTCCGCCGCTTAGACTGTGAACCTGCCCAGGCCTTGTTTACCGCATTTGTTGCTGCTTGCTTGCTGGGACTTGCTTTGATTTACTGGCTCCATTTATCGGCCCTTGGCCGCAAGGTGCAACAAATGTGACTAATCCAGTACAGTCACCGCTGGCTTGGGCCAACTCAGAGGAAGGGTCGCTTGTTTTTCTGTTGCGTTACTACTGGCTTATACCAAGTACTCCACCGTTCGCCGGCTGTTATTGTTCAATCTTGACACATAGATTTTCTACATCTTCCAATCATGCGAGCAAAAGCCACATAAGAATAATTACAGCAGGGCCAGCCTTTCACACTGTTCCAAGCGTGAAGATTGATTTACCAAAAGGAAATAGTATTGACAAAAAAAAAAAAAAGAAAGGGTAGCGACAACGGCGGTTCTACTCCGTCTTTTTTTATAAGCGACAAATTGGTGCGGCCAAACTCAACGGAAAAAAAAAAAAAAAAAAAAAGAGCAAGCCTTGTTTTCTGGCTTGTATAAATAACCTACTACGTATGTTTCTTGTACTTGGTTGCCTCTGGCTTCTTCATTGACCCATTTATTTGTCTTCTGTCTACCTTTTCTTCTCGTGCCTGAGCAACTGCTTCTACTGTTGGCTGCTTCTACAGAGTACTGTTGGCTCTGGTCAATTCAATTTGCCTACAACCTTATCGATAAACGGGTCTCGCCATGATACTTTGCCACGCAGTCGCCGCTATCCATTTCACTCCAAAAAAATCTTAAACTTTATTATAGCAAAGTTTAGAATAAAGCTATCTATCCTAGTCGGCTTTGCCGGTGGAAATCCATCCATTCAGGCACACTCGCGGTTCATTGGTTGCTTTTTTTTTTTCTTATCGCAGTTCCAACTTGAATCAATTCTAAATCGAATCGTTAATTTAGTTGGGTGGATTCATGTTTATCAACATGTCCGCCTGCGCCCTTTGCTTAACGTTGTTAACCTGCCTCTTAGTTCCAAAATATTCACACACACAAAAAAAAAAAAAAAAAAAAAAAAAAAAAAAGGCTCCAAAATACAGCGTCGCAGTCATTTTGTCACACTTCTTTGCCTTCAGTCGCCAAATTCTGGCTGTTATGTTATGCTCCCTTTCTAGAATCCCTTGAATCCTAAAATCCCTCTGACTCCTGCTCCCAGTAATCCAATGACTCTTTTGGCCTTGTTTATTGTCCTTTTCTACCTGACGGTCTAGATCTTTCAGGTCAAACAGAGCCGTTGTCTGATTTAACATTGCTGTAACCCTATCTGCATTTCTTTTCTGCTTGAGCCCCCCGGGCTTCTATTGCATGTGTCCCATGTGTTTTGTATGTAGAGCCCTGCTGTAGAATCTGTACAGTAAAAGCCCTGCAAAAGACCCCTCCAAGCCATCTTTCACATGAAAGCCCAATTGCCCCCAAGATATATTCCTATAAAACCCCGACGGAGACACTTCTCCGCGTTCCTCGCATTTGATGTTACCGCAGAAGCTCTGACGGAGCTTGGATCCGCCGTCGTCTTATACAAAGCTATTCCTACATATAAACCTTCTTTTTCCCACCTTTCTTTTATCATGCTTCAATTACGCTATGCAACGACAAAATGAAAAATGAAAAAAAAAGAGAGAAAAAGAGAAAAAAAAATAAACATTGCTAACCCGTATCAACTACATATTTGTGTGTCGGCAAATGAGCTTGACGGTGCAGCTTTCCTAATCCAAGAAAATTCCGTAACTCCAACAGTTTGCTTTGCACTTTCCTTTCCTTCCCAAGTGCCTTAAATGGCGCCCAACTCCTTGAGCTTGCTCACCAGGCCGCCGACATCCTCGACCTTTCCGCCGCCTTGTCTGGGAGCAGGCTCTGTCCATACACGTTAGCATAAGTCCCTTTTTTGCTCAGCAACACTAGGAAAAAAAAACATACCCTCAACCTTGAGCACCTTGAGGCGCTTGTCGTTTGTAATGCTGTAGTCGGCCAACGTCTTCTTGTCCATGGGCTTCTTCTTGGCCTTCATAATGTTGGGCAAGCTCGCGTAGCGCGGCTCGTTCAGCCGCAGGTCCGTGGTAATCACTATGGGCAGCTTCGCCTTGAGCATCTCCACGCCGCCATCCACCTCGCGCGTCACACTGACCGAGTTGTCGGCGCCAAACTCAACTTTACTCGCCTGCGTGGCCTGGCCCCAGCCCAGCAGCGCCGCCAGCATCTGGCCCGTTTGATTCGCATCGTCGTCAATGCTCTGCTTGCCCAAAATCACCAGGTTGCTCTTGTGCTCGACCGTCACTGCCTTGAGCAGCTTAGCCACGCTGAGCGGCTCCAGTTCGTCGCCCTCCTTGACGTCCACATGGATGGCCCGGTCGGCGCCCATGGCCATAGCCGTGCGGAGCACTTCCTGCGCCTTGGTGGGGCCGGCCGACACCACGGTAATGTCCTCAACGCCGCCGGGCGCGCGCTTCTTTTCGCGGATGCGCACGGCTTCTTCGACCGAGAGCTCGTCAAACGGGTTCATCGAGTGCTTGACACCGGCCGTTTCGATGCCGGTGCCAGTCTTGTTGACGCGGGGTTTGACCTGTGCGGTACCGGAAGAGACATTTGTTAGCTTCTATCAAAACAGAATTATTGCAGTGCGCACAAGGCTATAGGGAAATGCAGCAACTTGAGGCGCAAGAAAGCTCGGCTTACAGCATAGTCAATAACCCGCTTCACGGGAACCAGAATCCGGAGCGCGGACATTGTGTTTATGTATTGTACGGTGCGGGTTATAAATAAATAAAATCAACAAGTTAAAATGCGCAAGGCTGAAATAACAAGGCTGTCCACAAAATAAAACAAAATAAAAAGGCCGGTGTTGTTGCTGTTTGTAGTTGTGGGGATGCGAAGGCGGAGATGCGATGCGGTAAACTCAAGGAAGGCTCAAGCTCTTTTGTTGCTCTTTGTGTCGTTAGTTTCGGGTCGGAGCTATTGCCTGTATTTTTTTTTTTTTCCGTCGTCATGGCGAAAAAGCGCAGCAAAAGAAAAAAGCGACATCGCTTCCCTTCCCTTCCCTTCCACTTAAGGCTATTGCCGGCCTTCCTTCGTACCTCGGTCAGGCAACGACCAAAAGTACTCTGACATCTTTATAGTGGGAACTTCACATGTGACATTCTACTCTATAGCGTTATGAATACGACAGGCCTTGAACATAAATCCGTATAACCATTGGGCGCTTGTTATATAACTATTCAAACTGTGTTTTAATAATTACTTGCTGCAAACAAGAACCGGCACATCCCTACTACTAGTTGCACGGCTTCGAATAAGCCTCATCGTATGACGGCTTGTATGAGTCCATCCGGCCCCGGCCTCCTCCACCACGGCGCCGCCGCCCGCTCCGTGACTTCTTCCCAAGTCGCTCCGAACTGCTGTTTCTGTTCCTACCTCCAGCCTCGCCCCGCTCCCTGGCAAGGCGCTCACGCTTCTCGCGGGCCCTGCGTCCTCCACGGTGTCTCCGTCTCTTAACTTTGCCCACTTCAGACGCAAATACCTCTGACTGACTGGGTATTCTGCGATTCTCACGGGACCGGCTCCGGGACCGACGAGGGCTCGGATAGCGCCGGCTGCGGGTATCGGTCTCTTTGGGCGGCCGGCGAATTCCAGCAAAGACTTCGGGACCACGGTCCACAAAGATGGTCGAGTGCGCAAACGAGAAACGATTGATCGTGTTGTTGTGTCGGGTCTGGCGACTTTCGTCTTTGGCGTAATATGCCTGCATATCCTCCACTCGCTTTGAAACATAACTCGGGGCGACCATTTGGAAAGTGATAGGCGGGCATGTCGTTGTCGTCAGAAGCTCGTCAAGAGGTGTCCAGACAATGTTGTGGCCGTCGCGGCTAACGGGAAGACGACCCGATAGCTGTGCTGCAGCTTCGCGGTCAGCTCGAGGCTCGCGGGGCGCATTTAGCATGCTATCAAAGGCCTTGGGCCCGCTCGGGGCATTGGGCGGTGGGCCGTCTTCCAACGCAACCAACTCTGCAGTAGTGTCACCAGCCTCATCTTGGCCGTACTTGATCTCCCAACGGGAATTTTTAAAGTCTTCTTCAGTGGCGATCCAGTTTAGCACCATGTCAGAGGGAACAAAGTCTACCCAAAGCGGCTTGCGCGCACGCTCTTGTGGCCAGATGCTACCGTGGAGAGACTCCCGTACGCTCTGAGCTGCAGAATAAGTGTCGAACACGGCAAATGAGTGCGTCTGATGGCGGTCAACGTAGACATCCACACTCTCCTTCATGGAGTCATCCTTTTCCTTCACGGAGTCATCCTTTTCCTTCATGGAATCATCCTTCTCCTTCATGTAGTCATCGCTGAGGCCCTCAACCAGGCTTCGAAGATGCGCGCGAAGAGCATCAGTAGAGATTGGGCGCACGATATTCTTAATATACAATGCGCGTGTTGGGGCATGAAAGGCTGGACTCAACTCGCTCCCGGTCGGTAATGCTCTGCTGATGCCTTTCTCGCTGGCCGTATCCGTATCCTTGTGGCGCTTGAAATCCCGTTCTTCTTCTGGAGACTCGCTGCGCTTGCGCTTTGAGAGTTGTGCCGACTCAAACTCCGATTCTGGTATCATTTCCTGCTTCATGGGCTCGGCGGAGTTAATCTTGACGCCCTCCATGACACCAAATGACTCTTGGTTCATGGTAGTATCAACATTGACAGCCATATCCACGTCATCTACGCCAGTGGCGTTGATTTCTGATTTGAGTGGCTCTGTCATTGTTTCGGCCATAGTTTGTGCTTGACAAGAGAATAAATAAACAGAAAACCGAGCAAAGATGAAGAGGGACACAAATTCTGCAGGGCTAAATAAAGTTATGCAGCAGCAAATCAGAAAAGACAAATAACTCGTGATGCTGGAGAGAAGAAATATGGGATGGGCGATGGATGTATGTAGGTACCGCTCGCTCAGCACTTTAAACAAAATAGGTAAAAAAAAAAAATTTAAAGGCGAGTAAAGATAACTAAGAAAAAGACCGTCGTGTAGCACCAAGAGCCAGGAAACAAAAGGTTGGATATCAGATGAAACCGACGTCAAAATTGGCTTCAAGCAAACCTTTGCCGTAATTTTCCAGGGTAAAAAAAAAACAGGCGATAATGAAAAGAAGAAGAATCAATCACAAATCAAAAGGAAAGAAATTTTGAATGGTGAAAAAAAAAATGCTACCAAAGCCTCAATAAACAACACACAAGCTCGTTTTTTTTTTGGGCAGGCGCTGGAAAATAAAGAAAGAAGGTACAACAACACAAAAACTCAATCAATAAGGAGTCGTCCAGCCAAAAACGGAAAGGAGCATCGTAGGTCGTAACAAACAAAGGGAAAGAGCCGGGCAGGCGGCAGGAGAGGGAAGGAACAGAAGGGGGGAAGGCAAGAAACCAAACGAAAACAGGAAGGAAGAGGGAGAAAAAAAAATACAAGCTTACTGTGCAATACACAAAACCTACTCCGTACAGTTAAGGAAAGGAAGGAAAGGGGCAAATACAAGGCAGATGGGACGCACACAGCTTGAAAATAGCACAAAATAGACAAGACAATGGGACAAACAACAACATAACATTTGTACTACACGATATGGTCATAGCCAGTTTGAACGGGAAGACCAGGACTGTGCTAATTTACACTTGATCTTAGCTTTGTCGTCGTCTTGTAGGTCTCGAAGCTCCCTGGAGCTTCGCAGGTTAGAGTTTGCGATGTGTGGCTGGCCCGTGGCGCTGTGGCTGTAATAGCCTTGATTTGGAAAGGACGTGTCACAAACCCTTACATTGGCAACATACTCCGTACTCCATACTTTGTTAATGTACCTTGGGTTAGCTGTAGTTGATAATCCGCATGTGACACGATATTAGTACTTTTAGCTATAGTCAACCTTGGTTATCTCCCGAGTACAGAGTACAGAGTAGTCTGCGAGATCCCGCATCTAGCATGTACAGAGTAAGCAACGCCCGATATACTTTGTACTATGACAGGCTCATTCCGCCACTGGGCTACGGACGCAATTCTCTCTGCAGTGACCAAGCTGCGGTAAATTCGACATGATGACTTGTATGGCATGATCGATCGCTCTGTTGCTCCTTTGTACTGTCAATATTTGCCAGATTGTGTCGTCTTGAAATTCGCTTGCTCTTGTTCTCGCTCCGGAATTGTATGAAGTATTGTATGACGTACAGAGAAACCCTGCGGGGTCCTTTATCAAGACTCTGCCAGCTGCCAGCTGCCATCAGCTGAATAACCCATCCACGATTATCAATTGTAAGTACTCTGTACTCATACATACTCTTTAGTACTTACTTAACTTAAGTACATGACGTTCTATACCCGAAAAAAAAAATCTTCACTTCATTTCTGATACAAACCACATAATGGCCGCCATCTTCTTTGTGCCCTCTCTCCGCATTCTCATTCTACCCATCAATTCAACCACTAACTTAAAGCTCCCACTGGCCTGAGCTTTCTTTTTTATCGTCCCATTTTGTTCTTTTGTTTTGTCGCCCAGGATTCTGCCCGCAATCGCCCACTAAAAGCAAACCTCAAGCACCACTACAGATCCTTCGGCTCCCATTTCTGTCTTTCGTCTCTGTTCAGCCCAACGTCACATTAAATTGTTTGCTGGTCATCACATTAACCGTGAAAGCACATTTTCCTTCTTTTTCTGTATGCAGTCCGTCAAACTTTTCCATGTCATCAGTCTAATACTACTGCGGCGCTTCATATTGGCCAATCTTTGAACAGCAGCGCATGCAGGTCTGCAAGACCAGCTTTATTTTCTATATTTATTATTATCATTTTTTTTTGGCTTCCAACTTTTATGAGTTCAAGACTTTCAGGCCTTGCGGCCATCGGCTAGAAACGAAACCACCGGCAACTTTTCTCGCGACTCTCCAATCCTCAGAAAGAAGTAAAGCATTTCCACTTCACCAGCCAAGACCAACATCAGGAATCATGGCGCCAAACGGGTATGTTGAGATTCCCCAACACTTTCTCGTCTACTGCCGCTGCCATGTGATAGATAGTACTTGCTGTACGGCTCCCTAAGCACAGGTACACTGCATGGATCACGGCATAAGCCATGCCATGTCAATCCGGCTTCACATGCTGGGATCTCGAATCGGATGGCCTCCCGCTTTGCGCTATGCCGCTCCCGTCGCTACCAGGGCAGTCGGCAGTTGCATAAACTACTTTGTAGCTTTATTCTAATGTCTCTTTCTTGCGCTTTTGTAGGTCGTTCAAGGAGCTGTGCCAGGCTCTCAACGCCTTCATCACCAACCCCACTCTGCCCTTCTCCCGCGATCTCCATGCCGTATTTGATGCCTTTGACGATAAACACGACAAGTACGAAGAATCGAACGCCGATCGGGTACAGGATGCGCTCCAAAATATTTGGGACACGCACGTTGTGTCGGAACCACAGCGCTATGCCGCCTTTGTCGCCATCTTTGGCCGCCTCTTCAACACGCTGCACACGCCGGAGCGCATCTTCCACTGGTGGAATCTGGTATTACAGACGATGCGCGAGCATCTGACCAAAGACAAGTCTTTGCAGGCCGAATCGTTCCAGGCGCTGCTGCACATTTTGGTTCTCGAGACCGAAGACAAGGACGCATCAGACGAAGACGGTCCTGTCAAGACCCAGCGCCAAACGCCCTTCTTGGACTGGATGATGCGCACTTGGCTCAATGAGCCTGCCAAGGAAGCCAGTGACCCATATCAAAAGATTGAGCATCAGGAGCGCACAGTCTTGATTACTTTTGGCAAACAAAAACCCAAAGAGTTTATGATGTGCCTGGAAAAGTACTTTTCCAAGGCCGATCAGAGACTCAAGTGTCTTACCGTCCTTTGCGATCTCGTCCGCGCCCAGCCGCCACACCTACACTTGGTACTCCAGACGCCACTTTTCGAGAGCCTTCTCAAGTGTTTGGAGAACGACACCTCGACGACAACGATCAACTCGGCCCTGACTGTTCTCATTATGCTTCTTCCCGAGATACCAACGTCACTCGTGCCTCATATGCCTAACCTATTCAACATCTATGCTCGCCTGCTTTTTTGGAACCGGGGGAGAACAGAGTCTAGCGAATCAGCCAACGATTCCGTCTCCGAATACCCCAATAGCACTGGCACGTGGGACACAAGTGTCTTTAATCCCGAAAAGGACGGCAGCGAGATTCCTCAACTGCGCAACTATTTCACCATGCTGTACGGCCTTTACCCAATTAACTTCATGGACTACATCCGGAAACCGCAGCGGTACCTGCGTCATGCAAACGCCCCTAGTGCCCATTCGGTAGAAGTTCAGCCTACTGAGATCAGACAACTCTCTGAGAAATTTCGGCGGATACACACGCTTCATCCCAACTTTTACAACCTGACGATTGAATCGGAAAAGACGGATTTCAGTCGCTGGATGTCTAGCGAGACGGCCGAGCTTGTCACGGAGTGTATGAGATTATGTACGCTCAATGCGCCAGATGGCGTCGATTACAGCGATGCTCCCTTTGAGGCAGACATTTCACTCCCGAAAGACAAGCTCAACTCTTTCGATGGTTCGCTTCTCGGCGAATCGGCCACCGACTTTTACCCCGATCCTGTTGCCGGCACACTGAACGAAACGGGCAAGTCTCAGGTCGATGCTGAGGACAATGACACCGAGAACAACGACGCCGAGGACAATTTTGATAAGACTGCTGGGCCATCATCGCAACCCAAAACTGAATCTGTTCCTACTGTTCCCCTGGCGCCTACTCGGCCACCACCCTCTGTGATTACCTCGATGCAACGCACAGAAAGCAGCACGACTTATGCCGACCTACAACGACAAATCTTTATGCTACAAAACGAAGTGCGCTTTGAAAAGTATCTAAAACAACAACACTCTGCTCACATTGGTGTTTTGTGCCGTCGCCTCAACCAACAGGCCGCTTCGGAAGCCGAGATGCAGGATCTCATCAACACGAGCCGCAACTACAAGAAATGGTACCAGGAGCTCAAGATTGCCGAGGCGAATTCCAAACAAGAGATGGACAAGAGCCGCAGCTTGGCTCTAAAGCGAGAGACGGACATGTTTCAAAAGACGCGCGTGCTTCGGGAGGATCTCAAGGCTAAACGAGCGGAAATCGAAACGCTCAAGAGAGATGTGGATGCTTACAAAGCCGAAGCCAACCGGCTCACCAAGTTCATGTGTATCCTGGAAGAGAAGGAACTTACGCACAAGCAGACACAGGAAAACATGGAGGCGACTGATTTTGAGATTAAGCGTCTCAAAGACGAAGTGGCTCGTCTTGGACAGTCGTCTCTGGGCGACGGCGACCGCGATTTGGAGCTGCAAAAGGCTATTGCCGATCGCGATGCTGCCGAAGTGCGCGAAGAGGTTATTCGAATGACGCTGGACGGCCTACGAAACGATATTAAGTACCAGCGCCGCTCGTTTGAGAGCCAAATCAACGCGCTCAAGGCGCAGCTAGCAGGGTCTTTGGAGAAGGACAGAACTACGGCAACAGCGAGTATCAAGGACAAGGCCACCGAGGCTTTGGAGGCGGCACTTGCGGCGTCTCGCGCGAAGCAGGTCGATCTACAGAAGCAGTACACTATGCTGGTGCACAAGTACACGGCGCTGCAGTCGTCCATGTTTGACGCGCCGGTGCCGGTGCCGGTGTCGATGTCGATGTCGATGGCAGCTAGAGGGCGTTTCAACAATGCAGACGACCAAGGCAATGACGATGTGCACGGGAGTCTTGGCGGGCTTACGATTAACGACTATATGCAGCCGGGACAGCAGGGCATGCAGTACAACTTGCCAGGTCAGGCTCGCAAGTCTTCGCGGCCGCTGCATAGGGTGTTTTCGAATCCGGATCTTTCGGATGCCGCGAGCGTGGCGAGCGGTAGTCGGAGTCCGCGAACGGCGTCCCATCATTATCAGCAGCAGCAGCAGCAGCAGCAGCAGCAGCAGCAGCCACCAACGTCTCGTGCAGCAGACAACTTTAGTCAGTTTGGAGAAGGAAGAGTGTCGGAGGAGGGCGTGCCAGAGCCGCTGCACTCTCAGTCGCAGTCACAATCCAATGCCCAGAATCAGGCTCAGCGGTATCACGGCCGTGGCGGAGTGCAGAACAAAATGCGCAAGGACGACAAGAAAAAGGACGACGACAATGGCAAAAAGGGCGGCAGTCTACGCGGCATCAGAGGCCTTGTGTAGGGAAGCAAGTCGGCATCTGGGTGAATGGAGCGGGGTGCGTCATCTGAATTTTTGGAGTTGTGGGACGAGTTTACGAATAATAAAAATAGAAGTTCATGATGATAATGATGATCTGCAGCTTTGTTTGATGGCATGAAGCATAAGCATACCTAACTTGGTACTCCTAGTAGTACTTTTACAACAAAGGGAAATCTGGGATCAAGAAAAGCCAAGGGATCGTCACCAACAGCCTCAAAGGGAGCGGAAAGACAAAAAACGGGCAATGTGGGTAAAGGAAAGGAAGCCGAAGACGGAAGTCCGACAAGACCACAGGAGGAGGATTTGTTTTTATTGTTCAGATACAGCAAAGGGAGAAGCAACAGCAGTTAAGCAAGGGATTGTCGCATTTCTTACTTGACGTGACAGAAAGCGAAGGCTTGAACGGGACAAGGGAGAAAAGTCAGAAGGGGTTCAACTTGAGCGGCTGAGCCTTTTTTTATATTTTTATATTTTTTTTAAGTTGGTGTTTTAGATCTCCCTTTCTTTTGGGCTTACACAAGGTTGATCATAAGCCTTTTGTTGATTAGACCTAGACCTCTCAATATCTGTTAGCTACCGCTTTTCTTTGATGAAAAGCTAGAACGAAGAGTGAAGAACCGAGTGAAGAACAGCCCACACTGTAGCTGGAGGTTAAGCGTTTCGGCGTTCAGGGGGTTAACCAGCCACTTTTAGTGCGTGATGCTGAAATTAGTTGCTAGGGTTTAGGGCATTTCAAGGGTTGAATGTTTGTGAAAAAAAAAAAAAAAAAAAAGCACACAGACGGATATTGCGGCTGAAAGAGAAAAAGAAAATGCGAGTTTCTAATAATAAATGTAATAATGAAGAAGCTGACTTTGCCACTTTGCGCCAGCCCAGCGCCAGGCAGAATTTTTATGATTGGTTAGAAGGACAGGAGGAAGATGGAGGGGAGGAGGAAGGATAAGAGGAAGATGGAGGGGAGGAGGAAGAGAAAGAGAAAGAAGAACAAAAAGGGAAAAGAAAACAAATGGCGACAAACATGAACAACTAGAATAAAAGAAAACGGAGGAAAAGACGAGACGAAAGCTTGGACAGCAAAGTTTCACGCAAAGTTTCACGTTCACACCGACAGCAGTAAACAGAGTTTGTTCTGTATCTTTGACGATGACAAAAAAACAGGGCCAGCTGAGAGGTCGACCAAGAAGTCGGCCCACTTCTTAAGCCACATGGATATTGGGGGGGGGGCATTAGGCCTCAAGGGTAGAAAAGCTTAATAGAGCTTGTTGTTGTTGCGTGTGGCTTGGCTTGCAGGAGCTGTGGGTTGTTTGTAAAGGCATAGCCAGACCCAGAAAGAAGGAGACCCAGACCCAGAAAGAAGGAGACCCAGACCTGGAGAGAAGGAGACCCAGACCTGGAGAGAAGGAGACCCAGACCTGGAGAGAAGGAGACCCAGACCTGGAGAGAAGGCAGAAAACAAGCACAAAAGCCAAGAAGATGAAGCTTTTTCATCGACTTTGTGGTTTTGGTTGACGAAGCTTGTTTTTTTTTTCTTTCTTTTTTTTTGTTTTTTTTCTCAAGTAAGCCCGCTTTGCCCCTGCCTTGTCCACGAAAAAGCCTGGGCGCATTTTTCTGATATGTTTTAGTTGGGCTAATGCCAAGTGAAATGCTATAAAAAGCACGCAAAAAAAAGGGAGGCCAAGGGGACTAAGAAAGACTTTTATACGAGCATTTTAGGTTCAGGGCGATGTTCACTTCTCTTTTTTTTTTTTTTTTTTTTTTTTTTTTTTTTTTTTTTTTTTTTTTTTTTTTTTTTTTTTTTTTTTTTTTTCCTTTCTTTTTTTTTTGGCTGTTTTTCTCCCCCAGCCCAGTTCAAGAAAATTCTTGGCGTCTTGTTTCTCAACCTTTTACTTTCCAAAAACAGGCCTCCATTTTTTAGAGCAAGAAAAAAGAGAGCAAGAAAAAAAGAAAAAAAAAAGAGAGCGAGAAAAAGAAAAAAAAAAAGAGAGCGAGAAAAAGAAAAAAAAAGAGAGCGAGAAAAAAGAAAAAAAACGAAAGCGAAAAAAAAAGAGGATGCGGACAAGGAAGAGAGACAAGAAATGTGCGTCAAAAAAGGGCATCGTGACGACATTGCACATTAAAGCAAATCTCGTATTCAGAGGGGTTTTTCCCTCTTTCGTTGGTTGGAACCAGTGAGAAATGAAAAAGAAACGCAATACATCCAAGAGAGCATAGCCACAATACCTTATAAAGAACACTAATAGCGGAAAAATCCATGGCGTCGATATTTTTGGGCTGATGCCAGATGAGCTTATGCGTTTTTTTTTCTTTTTTTTTCTTTTTTTTTCTTTTTTTTTTTCTTTTTTTTCTTTTTCTTTTTTTTTCTTTTGTTTTTTCTTCTTTTTTTGGTGACTTGTTTCTTTTGATGATTTGGTTTTCATTCTGTTTACTTGCTTCATTTGATCGCCGTAAATGACTGATGGTTGTCAAGAAGAGCTGGTGATATCTTGCCTTGTGGTGGTAGTACTAGTACCTGACCTGACCTTGGACCTCCTTCTCCTAGGCTCCTGGTCACTATCCTGGCTGTATTTATTGGTCTAGCCCGCCCCATTGTCAACCTAAAGTTGGAGCTCCATTCAGGCCCCACGGCACCATTTACTTAATACTAATACTACTACTACTAATGCTACTAGTCGACTACAGTACCATTCAATTCATCTTCAGCTATCTACTGTTTATTATCCCACTTGGGCCAGGCTAGCCGATAGAACCAAACTTGTACAAGCAAACAAGCGTTCAACGACTGGTATTAGTACTTCGTAGGACCTTTTAAAACAACAAGAAAGGCTGGAGAGTGGCCATTATTTTCTCTTTTCCTCTCCAGTGACAATTGACGCGACATCAAAGAGACAACAAATGACAAGGCAACGTAACCCCGGTCCCAGTAGTACTCCTACAAGTACAGCAAACCACCACCAGTTTGTTTTCTCATTATTCTACCAAATCAGGGTCATTGATAAACAAGACGTTCCAGAACAATTGAGCCGGCCTGGGTGGAAAGCAAGGGGGAAATTTAGCTTCCATTAATTGATTAATGGGCAATTGAAAAGCGCCACAGCAGGAGGGGAAAAAAAAAAAAGAAGACTGGGAAAAAAGCCTCGTATTCATTCATGTGCCTTGATGGAGATGCCAAAACAACAAACATGTAGTAGTAGTTACTCGCCCCCTTTCATGTGCGCTAAAGTCAAACAAAGAGTATGTACTTGTGCATGTTGTATGCATGTTAGTATATGTACATAGTACATGCATTGCGTGAGTTTTAGTGTGTCTTAAATACCAAGTTATTTCTTTTCTAATGCAAAGCGCCGAAATTTCAGAGGCAAGCGCAAACAGCAAAAAAAGAAACGCCGTGCAATTCCAGCAGGTGCTGAAGCGGCGGGATTGGCTGCGCTTGCGACGCAGTTGCATTTGTGGACGCAGACTAATGCAGGTCCAGAATCGAGTTGGCCAATAGGAATCCGCGAGCAAAGACACCGCCATAAGCCGTAAGCAAGAGTTCAGGAACCAGGGCAAAAGCTTTTCCCTTTCTCTTTCTGATTGTATCTTTCTGCTTATATCTTTCTGATTATATCTTTCTGATTACATCTTTCTGATTATATCTCTCTGCTTATATATCTTTCTGCTTGTATCTTACTGCATTTATTATTCATGAAAACACCGGAAATGAAGAATTGGTTGAAACATAGGCAACACAAAAAAAGAAAATGAAGAAAAAGAAAGAAAAAAAATAGAGAAAACAAAAAGAGAAATACATGCAAGAAACGCACAACAATCAATCAATGCAGACTCCCGTCTTGTTGGTCTTTGGTCGACACCCACCCTTTTACCGACATGGCACTGACCGAGAGTTTCTAGTCGAAAGGAGAAACTTGTTAAAAGTCGAAAAAAGGGAGTCAAATGGTCGCCTTTGTTACTGACGAAAACGACTACAAGAATGTTTTATGGTGCCTGAACCGAGCGCAACGAAGAAGGCAGAACGAGAAGAACCCTTTGTCTTGGAATTTGTTGGCTCAATGCCGGCACTTGAAGCCGGGCCAGACCATAACATAGAATTTACAATAGAATATGCAAACGGCAAAACCAAGTTTTCTAGCGACTTCTATTGTAAATTCACTCGCCACCGCCGTTTAACATGTTTCTCGCTTTGGCCAAGCGCGGCGGTCAAAATAATCCAAACACTTTTTCACAGCCGTTTATTATTTTTTTTTAAACCTTTTTTTCTGCCTGTTCCTCTAGGCTCTTTGCCCCCCAGAAAAAGGACTTTGCACTAGGGGCGCATAAACAGAAAAACAAGGCTTGGATAGATTTAAAAAAAAAAAAAAAACCCACACTAAAAGTACCGGGTACAGATGCTACAAAGCTCATGGCGGCTGGCCCAGAAGTACAGCTACAAAATGAGTGAACATGTAAAAAAAAAAAAAAAAGAAGGCTTCAGGAAGACTCTTTGGCCCTGTTCGCTGTTGTCTGCAGACCCACTTTGGCCGTTTGCTTTATTCGATAAATTCACTAAAATACTGACCTAAATTCCTCCGTGCGCTAGTATAACATGTACAGCCCGCTTGCCCGCTACTACTAGTAGTAGCAAGTACTTACTACCAGCATTAATTCACCATTATAAGAGCCTGCGATCCGGGGCCCCTGATGGCTTCTTTCTCTTTTTCTTCCTTTTTTCTTTCTCATCCTTTTAACTTCACCCTCACCTTCGCTTAGATTATTCATCCAAAGGCTGAATATCCTTTTTTTTTTTCTTCTCTTCTTTTATTTCTTTTATTTTTATTTTATTTTAGTTGTTGTGGCTATTTTACCGCTTATTTCCAGTAATTCATTTTACTGCGTCCTTCGCTAGATTTCTTTTTTCTTTCTACTCATATATATCAAGAGCCGTTCGCATTTCTCGATTCGTCTCTTCTTCTTCTTTTCTTATTCACTCTCTTACCATCCCCACATCAAAGGTCTTTTCCTTTCCTCATACACACACATACCGCCAATATGCGTTCTACGACCGTTGCTGCTCTTGCCCTGGCCACTGTTGCCTCGGCCCACACCGGCTTCAACTACGCCTCCACCAACGGCGATGGTTCCGGCAAGACTCAGTCCGACTTTGAGTCTTCGTTCAAGGCTGCCGCTTCTCTGGAGGGTACCAGCGGCAAGTTCACCTCGGCCCGTCTGTACACCATGATCCAGGGCGGCACCACCAGCGATGTCATCAGCGCCATTCCCGCTGCCATCAGCACCAAGACTACTCTGCTGCTGGGTCTGTGGGCCTCGGCCGGTGAAACCTCGTTCGACTACGAGCTGGCTGCCCTCAAGAGCGCCATTGACACCTACGGTGACAAGCTCAAGGATGTTGTCGTTGGTATCTCGATTGGTTCGGAGGATCTGTACCGTATCACTGCCACTTCGCAGGCTACCAGCCCCAACCCTGGTACTGAGCCCTCGACCCTGGTTTCGTACATCAAGAAGGTTCGTGCTCTGATCAAGGGCACTGCTCTGGCCAATGTTCAGCTGGGTCACGTCGACACCTGGACCTCGTGGACCAACAGCTCCAACGACGCCGTTATCGACGCTGTTGACTGGCTCGGTAAGTTTTTCTTCTTTCACATTCTATATTTGACGCGGTTTGTACAGAGCTAACAGCAAAACAGGCTTCGACGGTTACCCCTACTTCCAGTTCGATGACGACAACTCGGTCGAGAACGGCAAGAAGCTGTTTGACGAGTCGGTTGTCAAGACCAAGTCGGCTGCCAAGGGCAAGCCCGTGTGGATCACCGAGACCGGCTGGCCCGTTCAGGGCTCGACCTACAACAAGGCCGTTGCCTCGGTCGACAACGCCGAGAAGTACTGGCAGACTGTTGGTTGCTCCATCTTTGATGTTGACAACGTCTGGTGGTACATTCTGGCCGACTCTGGCTCGAGCCCCGAGTTTGGTATTGTCAAGGACCTGTCCTCTGGTCCTTACTACAACCTGACTTGCTCGGCTACGTAAGTTTTTGATTTATTTTCGTCTATTTGGGCTTCTTCTAACCCCTTTTTTTTTTTCTTTTGATTTAGCAGCTCTAGCTCTAGCTCGTCCTCTTCCGCCTCGGCCACCTCTACCTCGGCTTCCAAGACTGGTTCCTCCTCCAAGACTGCCTCGGTCTCGGTCTCGGCCTCGGCCTCGGCCTCGGCCACTGCCACTGCCACTGCCACTGGCTCGCACTCTGGCAACTCTACCAGCTCCGGCTCTGGCTCCTCTTCTGGTACTTATATTCCTATTCCTTCTGCCGCTGGCATTGACACGGATATCCATGTTTCGACAAGGGCCTCTACTTCTGGATACCTGGACTACTCATCTTCCTCGACGCTTATTCCCGTGGATTCTACTGCAGTCGTGCCTGTTTCGACGGACACTGGCGCTGGCTCTGTTCCCACCGTGACTGCTTCTGGATTGGCGACTTCTTCGGTGGCGACCAGCGTTGTTGTGCCCGGCGTGGCTACTGGATCTCCGTCGGCCTCTGTTTCTCCTCCTGGATATGGTTCTAACTCTACTGGTGCAGGCTCCTCCTCTGGCTCTGCCTCGACCACCGGCTCTGCTTCGGGCTCGTCATCTTCGGGCTCGTCGTCTTCGGGCTCTTCCGATTCTTCCTCGGGCTCCAGCTCCGGATCTTCCTCGGGCTCTTCGTCGTCGTCGGGCTCCAGCGCCTCTCCCTCGACTGTGACCAGCTCTGCCGGTCGCCTAGTCTCGTTCGGCGCTACCGTCGCCGCGCTGGCCGCCGCTGTTGCCATGATCTAAAGCGCCTTTGGCTCATCAGATTTATAAACAGCCTTGTGTGTCACAGTCTGACAAGCACGCGTGTGGTTACACGTGTCTCGGTCAAGGAGTCGTGTACTGCCATTGCCATTCATCCCACAGCTGGAGGAAACGACAATTTAGGAGACTCGACCGAGAGTTGTTCTTGTTTGGGCTGATGCTCATCAAGCAAGGCATTCTTTTACATTTATGGTTTCATTGTAATTAGTATGACTGACTTATTGGGGTCTTTTTTTTTTCCCCCCTTCCTTTTTGGACTCTTCCAGCTTATGGTAATGGAGAGGGCGTTTTCTATTTTTTCAACATTTACACATCACAGTTTTGTTTTTGGAAATTCTTTTAGACAATTAGATTGGCTTGTTGGAAACGAGCCGAGCAGGCGGCGGGCATTGGAGAAGCGTGTTGAATATATTTTTATCGAATTTTATGTGCATTGACGTATCATGGTGGATGAGATGTAGATGTAGATAGATGGTGGATGGCGGTTGATATGTAAGTAGATGGTCGTTATGCATATCGTAAAATGAGGCTGAGCCACACCCACAAACTACTCATACTCGGCAAGGCTGGCAAAGCTTGGTGTCCCATCAGAACACGACCAAGTCCTTTCATAAGCAATAGCCGGCAAAAACCCAGCGGCGAGGCCAGCCTTGTAGCTGAAAAGCGGGGCACTCTCCGTCTTCCACGACCAATAGAACCAGCCCCACGTCTTTTCAAAAGTGTCCATCTGTGCAATGGCCCACGTCAACAAAAAGCTTTTGTATTCGCTGGAAAACTTGTCGACGCCGGCATCGGCCACCGAGCACGTGCATTGAGAGTTTTCCGTCGGACACCACGCCATGCCGTTTGTTTCCAACAAAGTTCCGTCCCAGCGAGCGCCGGCATTGACGCCGTTGAGGCTCCGCGTACAGTCGTTGTCGGCCACGCTCCATTCGCCCACCATGACTGGCCCGAAGTTGGCCATGTTGGCCACGCTGGCATCCGCCCACTCGTTGCACGCAAGCGATACCTTTTTGCCGTGCGTTAGCGTTAGCAGCGGCTTGGTGAAGATGGAGTAGATGTGCGTGTCGATGACGAGCGAGTCGCTGTATCCGTCAAACATGCCGTTCCATGTATCCACGCTGCGGATGCCGTCGCTGAATGTCTGCCGCCCCGTGAAGCCGGCGCCGCGGATCGTGGCGTACGCATCCTTGGTCCACTGCTGTAGTGTGGCTGTGGGGATGTTGGCGCCCGGCTCGTTGACCTGGCCGTAAAAGGCAATGATGTTGGCGTAGCGCGGCTGTGCAAAGAAGGCGGCCAGCTGCGAGTGGATCTGCAGAGTGCGCTCGCGGTTCAGGGCGCCCGTCGTTCCGTCCAGGATCCACGAGATGTTGCCGGCGCGGCCGCTGTGGTTCCATCCGTTCTGGCTGCCGGGCACGGCGTGCAGGTCCAGATTGACACGCAGACCGTGCTTGCGCGCCCATTCGATGGCGCGCAAAAGGTACCGCCACGATACGCCCTTGAGGTACGGGTCGTCCGGGTACGTGGTCACGGCCCAGTACGAGTACGGGATGCGCACGTGGTCCAGGCCGGCGGCGGCAATGGCGGCAAAGTCGGCCTCGGTGATGAAGCTAGCGTAGTGCTTCTCGAGCACGGTCGACGCATTGGAGCCCAGTCGCTTCATCAGCGTGTACTCGTCAATGACGCCCTCGGACACGGGGTAGTCGAACAGCGACGGCGTGATGAAGGGTTCGAGAGACAGCCAGCCGCCGAGGTTGACGCCGTGCAGCGGCCGCTTGGCATACGAGCCCCACGACGTGTTGAGCGCGGGAACGTTGGGGTTGGCGCGTGCAGAGTCGTCCCAGGTCGAGTTAAGCCCGGCAATGGACAGGTTGCCGACAGTCACGTCGGTCCAGGTACAGTTGAAGTCGGTGGTGTCGAGCCACGTGGTCATGTCGAGAAAGGTGCCCTTGACGGCGGCGGGGATGTTGGTGATGTGCGCGCAGGCGGACTTGTCGGAGTTGGTAGTGGAGGTGGCGTTGGCAGCCGAGGTTTCTGTCGGTATGCTGCTGCTACTGCTGCTGCTGCTGCTGCTGCTGCTGCTAGTAGAGTCGGCGGACTTGCTGTGGCTAGAGCCACCAATAGTGCCCTGCGAGGCGAGCACGCCGATGACCGTGCCGAGGAAGACGAGGGCTATGAAGACACCGGTGCCAGCGATGACTGTATATGCGCGTTAGTTTTTTTTTCTTTTCTTTTCTTTTTTTTTTCTTTTTTTTTTCCCTCTAGCTTTGGCTAGGTAGCTGGAGCAAAAAAGCCTACTGAGTCCTCTTTTGCGGCGCAGCGCGGCAGCCGACGGGGCGGCTTTGGCGGGGCCGGGTTGAGCGGGGCCGGGTTGAGCGGGACCGGGTTGAGCGGGGCCTGGTTTCTCGCGCGGGAGAATATTAGCCTGGCTGTCCATGGCAGTGGTATTTTCGGAAGCGAGCATCATGAGAGGACGATCATGGGTGGGTTGTTGGGGAAGTTCCGGGTAGTATTATTATGCTGCAAACGAGTGAGAGAATTTGGAGAAAGCGAGTGAGAGAATTTGGACGAAGCGAGTGAGAGAATTTGGACGAAGCGAGTGTGAGAACCTGAAAGACAAAAGCGAGTGTGAGGAAGGGGAGAAACAAAAGCGAGTGTGAGGAAGGGGAGAAACAAAAAGCGAGTGTGAGGAAGGGAGGAGGGAGGAGAAGAAGAAGAAGAAGAAGAAGAAGAAGAAGAAGAAGAAGAAGAAGAAGAAGAAGAAGAAGAAGAAGAAGAAGAAACAAAAGCGAGTGTGAGGAAGAACAACGGGCACGGAAGAACAAGATATTCCGGATCGTCTGGAGAAAGAACAGAAAAAAAAAAAAAAAGAAAGGAAGAAAAAAAGGTCCTTGGTCGAGGAAGATGTTGAGAAATCCTGGAAAGGGTCTTTCCGGCGGCGCAGGAACAAATAAGTTAGCGTGGGTTAACTTGATTTAGCCTGGTGCCTGAGTTCGTTGATTCGAGGGAAACACAAGAGCGGAAAGGCGAGAAACCAATATATATATATATGTATCGAGGGAGGCTCCTTTTCTCTTCTTCTCTTTTTGTTCTTCTTCTTGGCCGTCTTTGTATACATGTTGCTTCGATATATTCTTTAAGGGGACCGTTTTCTTCTGTTTCTCTATATGTTGAAAGGATGGAAAGTGAGGAATGAAAAACGCCACCGAGGCGTTTTCGATTTACGAAATCGGATTTTTTTACGAGTGTATTTTGGTTGTAGCGTTTTTATTTACTTCAGGGGTTCTTGTTTTCGAGCTTCGAGCTTCGAGCTTCGAGCTTTGTGTTTTTTTTCTTTCTTTCTTTCTTTCTTTTTGGGCGTCAGTTTTGATAGATTTGGTAAGTAAAATTTGTTTCTTTTAGTAAAATAGAATCAGTTTTCTGGTAATCAAGATGTGTTTTTGGTAAATAAAACGCTCGTAATCATTGTCTTCTTCATTGCAATGCATCTTACTCGAGACAAGTGCTGAGCATGATAAGGAGACTTTGCGGATGAGAAAGCGGATACAGACGGAAGCATAAAGAAGTAAGAAAGAGAGGGAAGGAAGAAAGAGAGGGAAGGAAGAAAGAGAGGGAAGGAAGAAAGAGAGGGAAGGAAGAAAGAGAGGGAAAGAAGAAAGAGAGGGAAGGAAGAAAGAGAGGGAAAGAAGAAAGAAGAAAGAAAGAGAGGGAAAGAAGAAAGAGAGGGAAGGAAGAAAGAGAGGGAAAGAAGAAAGAAGTGAGAAAGAGAGGGAAAGAAGAAAGAAGTAAGAAAGAGAGGGAAAGAAGAAAGAGAGGGAAAGAAGAAAGAAGTGAGAAAGAGAGGGAAAGAAGAAAGAGAGGGAAAGAAGAAAGAAGTGAGAAAGAGAGGAAAAGAAGACATTCATTGCACATCCCATGTTACCTCCATGCCATGTTGAATCCAGCAAGCGATGTAGGACCAAGAGCCATAGCTTTATTTATGCCCTGTACCCTTTACGTAGTAGTATACTTTAGGCATCATCAAATTAAGCACAGGGCATCTTCACGGCTTTTGTTTAGCGAGCTGAACAAACCCGCTTCCGCTTCGGTATAGTATAGAAGCTGGAAAATATGCCTTTGATTTTAGAACAGGGGGTGCTGCGTATTCTTCTAGTGCACGTGACTATAACCCTATTTCAACGAACCCTATATATGCTTTTACCAGGCCCTTAACTCCTCGGCTGATGATTGGCTCCTTTTGGGCAGCATTTCTCACGGCTACTTTTAGGACTGGACTACTATGTACTACGGTGTACGGAGTAGTAATTGTCTGACGCTGACATGTGCCCAATTCACCGCGGAAAGTTGTTGGGAAGGGTCAGCCACCTTGCGTCAGCGTGTCAATGTAGTACTATCAGCAGTAGTACGGAGTAGTACGGTGTACGGAGTAGTACGGAGTAGTAACCCGTTTTGACGGGCGATAAGAGGAAGGAGAAAGGAGAAGACGAGAGGATGAGATGACTTATCAGGGCTAATGGCCAAAGGCAAAACCGGGTAGACTTTTCATAGAGTCCGGCCGCTGATAAAGAAGGGTCTGGATATCGGACAACGACAGCCTTGACTCAAGGCTTCACAGCATACACGCTACAGAAATTCTGAATATTGCATCAAGAAGGGCCTACTGTGGAGTTTTTGTGAGGAAGGGCCAACTACTACGGCGATTGTGGGGGTTTTATCCATGTTTTCCACCATGGAAGGGCCAACTACTACCGACTTTTGTGAGGAAGGGCCAACTACTACCGACTTTTGTGAGGAAGGGCCAACTACTACTGAGGGAATAAGTCGGTGAGTCTCTCTTGCTTCTTTTTTTTTTTCTTTTTTTTTTTTTCCCCTTTGTATTTTCCGTGATTTCTTTTTCTTTCTTTCTTTCTTCTCATTCTTATCGCCCTTTATAAAACTCCCGGGAGACGTTCCAAAATCTACTTTATCTGTTCTGTTGTTGCTTCACTCTTGTTTCCTCTCTCTTTGTGCCCTTTTTTCTTCTTTTTCTTCTCTTCCTCCCGCAAAATCTCCACCTCATTTACACCCCCAAGCCAGGGAAACCAGTGATAGGGAGAGGAGGAGGAAAAAAAAAAGAATACTGTAACGGTTCCACAAACACTACCAAAGAAAATGTAGAGAAATTAAGTCACCCTCGAATAAATAAAACAAGGGAAAAAAAAAAATCCTTTTGAATAAAACACCATCTCCCCAAAAACATCCCAGTAGTGTTGTGTTTTGTTTCCCGCGGATTCAACTTAGGAAATAAAAACAACCACTCACCTAAAAAGGGCCAACTACTACGTTGTTCGACTCCGCCAAGCTGCTATGAATCCTTGGAAGCCGTGGAAGATGTCATTGTGGAGAATTTTATCTTTTTATTTCTTTATTTCTTTTCTTTTTTTTTCTTTTTTTTCTTTTTTTTTTCTTTTTTTTTCTTTTTTTTCTTTTTTTTTCTTTTTGTTTCTTTTTTTTTCTTTTTTTTTTCTTTTTTTCTTTTCTTTTTTTTCTTTTTTTCTTCTTTTTTTTTTTCTCTTTTTTTTCTTCTTTTTTCCCTCTTCTTTTTCTGTCGCTGAAAGCTCTATTAGTTAGAGCCATAAGAGCTTTTAGAGCTACTCCGTATAAGCTATAACTATAACCTACAAGTAAAACACCATTTAGTTACTGCTATGAGAGAGGGGCGTGTCGATAAATCCGTAGCCATATCAGCATCTTACACACCCTTTTTTCTATCTGCCGTTTTTTTTTTCCTTGCACTTTGTTCCTCTTCTCTTTCATACCCACCAATAGATAACGGTAAAACAAAATACAGTAAACGGCTTAGTAGTTCTAGAATCTGACATGGGCCATTAGAGAGAGAAAGAGAGAGAGGGAAAGATGGAAAGAAAGAGATACGGCCCTTGGCGCGGAAGATAAAAGGGCGGCTGTTCCCAGATTTGCACCAAACTTGGCAACTCTAAAACTACCAAAAACACAAAATACCAATATACTTTGCAAATATTGTCCGCTGAAATGGGTTCCATCAACATGTCGCAAAACTACCCGTGGGTTGAGACTCCCTGTGTACGGAGCGCCGCTCTCTCGCGAGCAGCCGGCTGGTATGTTTTTTTTTCTTTTTTTTCTTTTCTTTTTTTTTTTTTTTTTTTTTTTTTTTTTTTTCTTTTTTCTTTTTTGAATAGACGTTGCATTGGCTAGTCTTGAATAGCCCAGGATAGCCCGAGATACATCTTGAAAAAAAACCCCCCCCCCCAAGCTAACACCCCACAGCAACATCTGGCTCAAACTCGACAACCTCCAACCCTCCGGCTCTTTCAAATCCCGCGGCATCGGCAACCTCATTGTCACCACCGCCGCCACCGCCTCGGGTCCCGTACACTTTTACTGCTGCTCCAGCGGCAACGCCGGCATCGCCTGCGCCCTGGCCGCGCGTTCTGTCAACCTCCCCGCCACCATAGTCGTGCACTCGCGCTCGTCGCCCGTCATGGTCGACAAGATCAAGCAGCTGGGCGCCACTGTGCACGTAGCCGGCCACGCGCTCGCCGACGCCGACGAGTTCCTGCGCACGCACCTGCTGCCGCACGATCCGACGGGCGTCTACGTATCGCCCTACGACCACGAGTTGATTTGGGCCGGCGCGCAGCGTGTTGTCGACGAGATTGCCGCGCAGGTGAGTGTGCCTGTGGACGGAATCGTGTGCAGCGTGGGCGGCGGCGGCCTGTTCAACGGCATTGCACAGGGCGTGCGGATGCATCGCGAGCAGGCCGAGACACAGGGCAGCTGGTCGTCTGTGCAGGAGGCACGCGTGCTGGCCGTCGAGACGCTCGGAGCCGATAGCCTGAATGCGTGTGTGCGCAGCGGCGAGTGGGCCAAGATCCCCGGAATCACGTCGATTGCGGCGTCGCTAGGCCTGACCCAAGTCTCGCGGCGCACGTGGGACTTGTTCCAGAGCGAAAAGGCCAAGAGCCTGGTGGTGACGGATGCACAGGCTGCCATGGCGTGTGTGCGGTTTGCCGACGACGAGAGAATGCTGATTGAGCCGGCGTGTGGCGCAACGGTGGCGACCGTGTATGAGGGCTTGTTGGAGAAGCAGATGAAGCGTCATGACAAGCAGTGGAAGGACCACAACATTGTGTTGGAGATATGTGGTGGGTCGGGCGTGTCGCTGGATATTCTGGCCGAGTGGCGGAAGACGTATGCTTGAGGGTGGGTAGAATAGACTTGGAGTTTGGTGTTTTTCTTTTCGTTTAGGCTTTGATTTTCTGGCGGTTGCTTTAGTAGTGTTTAGTTTTATGAGCAATGGTTTCAAGTGTCCGTGTAAGCTGTAGATGTGCCTTAAAGCTGTACAAGCGCCTCTGTAGATATAGACGAGAGCACACAGGAGAAGTTGAAAGTCCTTTCAAGCTAATCCCGGGTCTTGGCCTTTTCAGCCCGCTCTTGCTCAATAAACTCGCGGATGATATTCTGCAGATCGGGATTCCGCCGCGTCAAAAGCAGCACGTCGTCCGTGTTGACCGTCGACCGCCCGCCATGGCCGGCAAATGATTCAAGATCAACCGCCATGTTTTCTACAATGGTCAGCATATTGGCTTATCAAAAGAAAAGGAAGAAGGGAAGAGAAAGGGAAGAGAAAGGGAAGAGAAAGGAAGAGAAGAAGAGAAAGGAAGAGAAGAAGAGAAAGGGAAGAGAAAGGGAAGAGAAAGGGAAGAGAAAGGGAAGAGAAGAAGAGAAAGGGAAGAGAAGAAGAGAAAGGAAGAGAAGAAGAGAAAGGGAAGAGAAAGGGAAGAGAAAGGGAAGAGAAAGGGAAGAGAAGAAGAGAAAGGGAAGAGAAAAAATATACCCAAAAGCGTCCACACCATCTCCGTCAGCGCCCCGATAAACTGCGGCGTGGCGCTGCGATTCCGCATCATGAGTTCCTGGTCGACGATTTTGCCAACGGCGAACCAGAGGGCCGTTTTGAGGCGCTGTACTAGTTAGTTTTTGGGCCTGGAATTGATTCTGCTCTGCATTTGAAAGACTCTGGATTTGAAAATGAAAGAATACCTCTTGCTCAACCTCGCTCTCGTCCATGGTCGATGATGCGATGCAATTGAAGTGGTGTAGTAGCAGTGGAGTGGTAGTAGTACTACTAGAAGTTGTAAACAAGGGTTTGGTCTACAGCTTGAGCGGTCTTGGTCGACGGCTGTCAGCAGCTGGCCGTAGCGGTGCGACCCCACAAGCGGAGCGGGTGCTCGTTTTGGTCAAGCTCACCTGCTCTATATGTACTTGTACGTGGAGACTCGGTTACTACAAGTACTCCGTACTACGGTGTACAGAGTAGTAGTAGAGTAGTACGGAGTAGTAGTATGTATAGTGCATGATATATGATTGGCTGTACCTGATTTGCATTCCAGAACCCAAAATACGGCCTTTTGTTTTCAAGTAGCTTGCTGGCCGACTTTCTACCGAAAATCCACCATGTCGACAGCTGGCGCCAGCTGTCTCTTGGCAAGCCCGCCCGCCAAACTTATGAAGCCATCTTCCTTTACCCTTGGATTTTTGTACCACGCTGACCCTCAAAAAGATGGCATGACATTTTAGAGTTTATGTTCTTTTGAGTATATATATATATATATTTTTTTTTTTGGCTGTTTGTTCAGATCAGACAAAATCCAGTAAACAATACCAAAAATACCCCTCGCTAAAAATATTGTTCTCTGGTACATAAAAGGCGTGCTGGCTCTCGATATATTTTCTCTTTCTTATTCCCTCTTCCTACACTTATATACTACTACTACTATATATAATGAGAACCCGCTCATCGGCGGCTTCTCTCTCAAGACCATCTGCTGCTCATCCTCCAAAATACATTTCACTCAAACGCCGTCGCCGTCGCCGTGGCTCGCTTTCCTCCTCTGACGACGAATCCCAAAACATCATGATGGAAACCATGCAAATGACAGACGCCGCCATGGAATCCCTCATGTGCGGCCCCACCAAACAATCCGCCCCGGTCCTTAAGCCCGCCTCGGTCCTCAAACCCGCTTCAGCCATCAAACCCGCTTCGTCGGCTCCTCAACAATCTACCCTCCTCTTCCTCCCCGTCGAAATCCTCATGCTCATCGCCGAATACACCCTCCCCGCCACCGACGACCCCGCCGACCCCACCCTCTCCGTGCCCATTAGCATATATTGCGCCTGCTCCGGCACCGGCCACCTCCACCGCGCCGGCAGCTACTGCTACACCTACACCTTGTCACACAGACGCTCCACCGCCGTGTCGCCCTGCACCGCCCTGCTGCGCACCTGCCGCGCACTGTACTCCGTCACCCGCGCCGTACTCTATCACCACACCGTCTTCCACTTCACCGAAAAGGCACGCACCTTTCCTGCACTGCCGCCCGTCGTGTGCCCCGCCTACAACACACTCGCGCTACACAGCGCACAGGCCGTGCGCGCCATCAAGCTCAGCATCGACTTGCATGTGCTGCTCGACCCGTCAGCCTGGCTGCACCAGCGCCTGCTCCTGCTGCGCGAGCTGTTTCCCAACCTGCACAGCCTCGCCCTGCAGATTTTTCCGTCACCAATGGCCCACCACCAGATTGCTTTGGTTGCCGGACAGGCGCGTGCGCGCGCTGCCGTGCCAACACTCCTCGCAACAAACCAGCAAGTCTTTGACGCCCTGGCTGATCCGCTGCTGCGCCGCTGCTGCACGCAACTGATCGTCAGCACGTGTCTCGGCCGCTTTGAGCACTTCTGGACGTTTACCACGACAGTGGGCGGTCATAGCGTGCGGCCCGCCAAAAAGCTCAGGCGCCAGGCTGCCGACTCTTCTTCTTCTTCTTCTTCTTCTTCTTCTTCTTCTTCTTCTTCTTCTCCTTCTTCTTATACAGACTTTTGCGAGGCAACGGCGCGCGACGAGAGACAGCGCATGCGCGAACAGTTGGCCTTTTTGCCGCGCTGGATCAAGACACTGACGGAACAGGAGTATGAGTTGGCGCAGAAGCGGAATATGGCGGCGAGCGAACAGACAAACTTGTTAAAACGCAAGATGGCGGTGGATTCGCGCAATGTTGCGACGGCGATGCAGTTGCTGGAGTCTGTCCACACGACCAAGGAGCAGCCGGATTGGTGGTGGTGGTAGTTTTTTTTCTCTCTTATTTTCCTCTCCTTCCTCTCCCTCACCTTTCCTCTCCTTTCCTCTTGTCTTGCTCGTTTGTTGGTTGGCTGGCCGGCGTCAAGAATAGAATGTTTTTGCTTTGGGACTCATAGAATTCGTGATATATAAGAATAAATGTTTGGGAATACCCGTCATAGCCCTACTCACCTCTTTCATGATTGCACGTCAATCTTAATCTTGGTAACCTCCAGCGTCGCCGTATCCACCAGGCAAATCTCGTGCGTCTTGGAAAACGACGGCACCGTAACCAGTCGCACCTTTTGTCCGTCGTTACCCGAAATGACGCGCGTCAAAAACTCGGGCTGGCCGCCGACAAAGTACAGATGCGGGCAGTCTTTGAGCACAAAGGGGTCGTCGTTTTGGAAGGGGTAACTATCTGCGCCTTGTTAGCCGTAGTCTCTAGGAGTTCAAGTCTAGAGGGGTTCAAGTCTAGACGAGTCTCTCAAGTACTTACATAAAGTGTCTGGAGCTGTCGGCGCAATACACCGCCAGCGACACATGGCCTCCATGATGCCCAGCCGGTCATCACTGCCCACATACTTAAGCGCATCGTCGACGTTCTGTCCGCCTGTTCCCAGCACGCGCCACCCGTCAATCTCGCCCTCCCACGGGTTCGTCACAAGATCCAACCAGCCATGGCTCGCCTTGCTGGCTTCCGCCGTACCCGGCTCCGCCACATACTGACGCGCCAGCGGAAACATGGCCGTGTGGATGGGTTGCTGCGGGTACGCCACATTGGCCGGGTCCTGCGGCCCGGGAAGCAGCGTGACGGGCATCGAGGGCAGCACTTCCGCCAGGAACTCGTCAAACAATTGCGACGGCACGGGATTGTACGTGCTGGCATCGTAGCCGTATTTTTTTGACGCCGGTTTCTTCTCGCCCTCCTCCTCCTTGTGTTCGTCGCTGGAAATCGAGTTGCCGGCAATAATCAGCCGCGAAATCCCCGCCATCTGCGCCTGTGCCTCGGGATCGAGCGATTCGCCGAGGAGGAACTCCAGCAGCAGATTCAGCTGCATGGCGTAGCTAGCGTCGTTGCCAGAAAACGATAGGCCCGAGATGATGGCTAGTTTTCTGCCTGTCGGCGGCGCAGGAGACCCGTGGCTCATCTCGACATCGTCGTCGGTCAATGACGGCGGCTGACCGAGCTCCCACCGGTGCGGCTGTGACGGCAGTTCGGGGAACTTGATATCAACGACTTCGAGCTCACCATCGGCCGTTTCGGTGCCGAGCACGGAGATAATGCAGCCGGTGACGAGCAGCACCGATTCGAGAGCCTTACCGATAAGGCGAATGCGGCCGGATTCATCTTCGAACATGATCTGGTCGGAGCCGTCTTCCGAGTAGTATTTTTGGACTTGTGGTACGGAGCCGATCCAGCGCTTCTGGGTGTTAGCACACTCTCCCTCTTTCTTTCTCTCACTCTCTCCCCTAAACTCACATCCTTGGACACGTCCTCGAGAATATTCGGCTTCAGCGCCATGTCCATGTACACCGTGCCCGTCACCCAGCACAGCTCGCCCTGGCGCACGTCCAGAACTCTCTCGACCTGTGTGACCTTTTCACCGGCAATAACCTTGCCTTCCCATGCCTCTCGAGCCATCTCGTTAGCTGTCGACTTCATCTTGGACAGCCGCAGAAAGTACATATCGCTGTATTGCTGCTTATACGACCGCACCTTGGGCAGGTCATACGAGCGGAGCGGGTGATATGCTGACAGCACCCGGGAGTGGACGGGCTGCTCGGCGCCGCTGCGGAGAAGATGGGCGGTTAGTCCGGGTCGGGATCGGGATAGATTGGTTTAGTAATTGGAAACTTACGACGGGGCGCTGAGGAGACTGGTTGGGACGTCGTCGATGTTGACCATTTTGGCGGATACAGCACAAGGTCCTTTTGCTAGAACAGAATACAAGCCCTTTTGCTAGAACAGAATACAAGCCCTTTTGCTAGAACAGAATACAAAACTCTTTTGCTGGGAGCAATTGGTAAAAACAAGGGCAAAGAGAGACGAGGCTAGCAAGGGAAAAAGAAAAGAGAGACAAGGCTGAACCAAGCACAAAGCCTTGTAGAAAAAAATATTTTTCAGGTGCTTTCCTAGTTATGGCTGCAAGTTCTGGTTCCTGCATAGGTTGGTGACGCGTTAAAGAGAAGCCACGGCTTTTGGTGGGACGCGCATAAATGGCTGCTGCACTGACCGAGCCCCACCGAAACAGGCTCCCGGTAAGTTTCGGTAAGAGTTTGCCCCTCCATATGACAGCAGCCTGTAGTACACCCTATAAGCCTTTACTGACTGCGTACGGAGTACTGCGTAAAGCGGCGGCTTAATCCTCCGTGCTGACTCATCCGCCACTAAGGTCCACTAAGCCATTTATATCAGCCAAGTACAGAGTAATTGAGCAATCTCGTTTACTTTAGTCTGTATAGCTTACTTACTACATTCTCTCAATCACCTGATCGCTCAGCAAAATGCCCGGTCAAAACCCCCCCACCGTCGCCGTCAACGGCCTCACTTACACCTTCCCCGACTACAACTCCGGCATCCGGGACATCTCGCTCTCCCTGCCCTCCGGCTCGCGCACGCTTCTCGTCGGAGCCAACGGCGCCGGCAAAACCACTCTGCTGCGTCTCCTCGCCGGCAAGCGGCTCGCCCCCGCCAACACCATTTCCATCTGCGGCCTGGACCCATTCAAGCACGGCATCGAGGGCGTGACGTACCTGGGTCTCGAATGGGTGCTTAACCCGATTGTGCGCACGGATATCGGTGTGGAAGAGCTCTTGCGGTCCGTGGGCGGCGACGCCTATCCCGAGCGGCGCGACGAGCTGGTACGCGTGCTCGACATTGACTTGCGCTGGCGTCTACATGCCGTGTCCGACGGTGAGCGGCGCCGTGTGCAGCTGGCCATGGGGCTGGTCCGCCCGTGGAACATCCTGCTGCTCGACGAAATCACCGTCGATCTGGACGTGCTGTCGCGCGCGCAGTTCCTGGGCTGGCTAGCCGGCGAGACCAAGACGCGCGAGTGCACCATTGTCTATGCCACGCACATTCTGGATAACCTGGCCGGCTGGCCGACGCATCTCGTGCACATGCATCTCGGCCGTATCAAGGAGTCGGGCCCGGCTGATGAATTTTTGCAGCGCGTCGACAAGGAGGCTGCTTTGGGCAACAGTACGCTGGGCCAGCTGGTCCTGGGATGGCTGAAGGAGGACCTGGATGAGCGTGGTCCGCGCACGGGCGTCAACATTGGACCGGAGGGTAAGACGTACGGCTTTGGCGGCATCGAGATTGGCGGCTACGGCGATGAGTCGTCGCATTTGAAGAAGAAGAGCGGATCAAATTAGGCGGAGCGCAGAGTCAAAGAGGGGAGAGCGCAAACTCAGGGAAGGGGGAGCGCAGAGTCAAAGAAAGAAGAGCATATACAGAATAGTTTGTGATGCTTAGGGTTTCTTGGGGTTTAACAGCATCGCGGCCACTTCTTCAACGGGGCCGCTTCTTTTCAGGGATACGGTTTGTTTTTATTATTTCTTGCTTTTTTATTCTCATTCAACACAGCACAGCACGGTACAATACTTGGGCTTCCATTCCATTTGCATATACTACTATCAATATAACAACTTCAACGTTCATTAGCTTTAGCCTTCACTCGCTCAACAAATATCATGTTGTATAGACAAGTCACTCTAGTCGACCACCATCGCCGTCTACTTCTCACATCCAGATAAACATAAAAATTTGAACAAGCACAACCAAAAACGAATCAACAAAAGACATAGCGACTGCGTGATATCCTAAATCAACCAAGAGAAATAAGAAAAGAAAAGGCGTAAATAGAGCCCAAAGGGCCAGAGGGAAAGGCGTAGAGCCCAGAGGGCCTGGAAACCGACAGCCAGCATATCTCGTAGTCTCTTTACTGCACCTGGCTGACAATCTCGCTGGCCCGGCCCAGAGACTCGACCATCTGTTGGCACTCCTTCCGCCGCCGGACCGTAAAGTCACTCTCCTTGAGAAGATCATCCAGCGTGTCGGTGCGGTACATGTGCTCGAGCAGCTCGCGCTGCATTTCGTCCTTGGTGAAGCTGACGGTGTTAGCCGGGGTATTCTGCGAGGGAGAAGAAAACCTGTGTTATGTGAAGAACGAGGAGAAGAAGAAAACATGTGTCATGTAAAGGAGAAGAAAACACTCACGCAACAAGGTTCAGCATAATGGCCTTGGGCACCATGTCAATCATCGTCCGCTTGACAATGTTAAAGTACGAAGCAATCAGCAGCTCTGCAAACCGTTAGTCTCTCCATCAACAACCCCATAAAGCGTAACAACTTACTGATAACTTCAACCTCAATGTTCTCCCGCTCCGACAGCGTACCCGAAGCCTTGAGCGTCGGCGGCGGCGCCTCCATCGACGCCGCCTTCTTTTTGTTCTTGGCCGCAAAGAAGCTTCCAAAGAAGCCCGAGTTGTTCTCCAGATCCGCCGACGGGCTGCTGGTGCGCGTCGGCACCTGGTTCGGCAGCGGCTTGCCCGTCTTGGGGTCAACTGCAATCGGCTTGACCGGGTTGTGGCGCTCATTAACAATCGCCATGGCGCGGTGACCGTTGAGGAAGTCCGGGTGCGCCGTGTTGATGTAGCACGACTCCATCGACACCAGATCCTTGACCAGCTTGTTGGTCGGCTCCATGGCCTTCTTAAAGAAGCCAATCACCACGCTGTGCACCTTTTCCTTCAGACCCGGGTACCGCCGGTACAGCTGTCTGCCCAGCAGCTGTGTCAGAATGCGCACCAGCTCGTCGTACACCAGCGACACACACTTCAGACTGGGCTCCTCCAGCCGCTTAATCTGCTGCTTGACAATCAGCTCAAAGGCCGCCGTACCGACAAACAGCGCCGGCGACGAGCCCGACGAGTTGTACAGAATCGTGCGGATATCGGCGTCCTTGACTACGTCAAACGGATCCACTGCCTTGATGCCGTTTGAGTATAGCTCGTGGAACACAAAGCTGATACGTGCACCACCCGACAGCTCTGTGCTCGACAGCTCCGTGTTGTTGCCGTCCAGCACCGTGCGCCACTCGTTGGTGAACTCGGTAATGACGTTGAGCACAATGTTGGCGCTGTTGCCCAGGATCGACGGGCCCAGGCTCTCCAGCTCGGCCGTGTACTTTTGTAGTGAGCTGGAAATGCGCGCCTTGATCTCGGGCAGCGTCTGCTTGATGTGCATCATCAAAATCAGATTCAGCTTACGCGCCAGGTACGGCGTGCCGCAGTACGGGCTCTTGTTGCGGTACGCCTTGTGGTTCTCGAAAAAGTTTTTTTCACCCTCCAGAGCAGCCTGAATCGGCTTCTTGTTGTCAATGTCGCGCTGGCCACGGTTGACCACCGGCACGTATCCCAGACGCAGCGGGATAATGCGACCGGCCAGAATATCAACGACATCAGTGCCCTCGTCCATTAAATCGACCTTGGTCAGCACACCAATCGTGCGCTGTCCTTCAGGGTCAACTTCGCGCGCCAGCTTCAGACCATCCGAGTTGGCCAGATCCTGGTTGGCCGCCGTGACAGCCAGCACAATGGCGTTGGACTTTCCAATGTACTTGAGCACCATCTCGCGGATCTGGCGCTCAATGTCGCGCGGCTGGTCACCGACAGGCACCTTGGTCAAACCGGGCAGATCAACCAGCGTCAGAGTCAGGACATTGGGCGAGTAGATGCGCAGGTTGATGGGGGCAGGCGAAATGCCGGCATTGCGGCCGACCTTGGCGTCGGTCTCGCGCGTGATTTCATCCCGGATCTTGTTAAAGTCGTAGAGCTTTTGGCCGGGCAGGTGCAGGAACTCGCCCCATTCGTCGGCATTGGCGGCCTTGTCGGTGCCGTTGGTCAGATCCTCTTCCGACGAGTTGGTGCCGGCAGGGCGGTTGATCAGCTGGAGAACCAGCGGTCTTCTGGTGACGATACCGGAACCTCTGGGCAGGCTGTTTGAGACAAGAATGGTGGTTAGCGGGCAGCGAGACAGGTACTCGGGCTCTTGATAATGGTAATTGGAGGTCAGGATAATAGGTTGGCTAAGGAAGAGAGTACACACAAATCACGGCCGACAATGTTTTCCAGAACGGAACTCTTTCCACTAGACTGGCTTCCCACCACAGCAATCTGGGGCAGGTCGATGGGGTTGTTGACACCAACAGTGGCAAACACATCCTGAAGCTTGTTGACGAGCCTAGAAACACACTTCTTGTTAGCAAGCAAGTCGTCAAGGGACTTATTTCTTAAGTGGAAGTGCTCACTGGATCAGAGCGGGATCCGAGATACCGCCCGTCGAGAGAGAACTCATGGTAGGCTAAATATGGAAAAAGATGGGGCCAAGTCGAAGCAGGGTATGTATCAATCGAGTATGCGGAGGCGACCGAGATCGAGAGCGAGTCGACGGCCGGTTGGGAGATGGAATCGGATCGGATCGGATCGGTCGAGTCAAATCGAAGCGAATCGAATCAGAGGGCAGCTAGTTCGTCGAAGCTGCAGATTGACGTTTTGCCGTGTGAATTGGCGGGTTCGATTAGTCTAGGAGGTGAAATTGGATGGAGGGGAAAGCTGGCGAAGGGGGGGGGG